>JANHFM010009914.1:165900-187488 GCA_032468115.1 Grayia smithii
CTTGGTGGGGGATGGTCATGTGGCTGAGTGATGTCAAGTTGGTCACGCCCACTCAGTCACAGGAAACCCCTCCCCCACCAAGCCACACCCACAGAGCCGGTAGGGAAAATTTTTAGATTTCATCCCTCTATTTAAGCATTAGTGAATGTGCTATCAGATTAATTGTATAAGATTAGGAGGCAATCTTGCAAAGAGGAGCTGTTGCTGCTATTATCCTTTATCTTCTTCAGTTGTGCAGTGTTTATTTCGCTGTCAAGTCACATAAAAAAAGACATTGTAACTACCTTTCATTGAACAATTATCTATCATAACTCAACAAAAGAAACCCTTTCCCTAACTTTGGAGAATATAACAGAATAACAGAGTTGGAAGGGACCTTGGAGGTCATCCTTGCTCTAGAAGGAGACCCTGTACCATTTTGAAAAAATGGTTGTCCAGTCTCTTCTTGAAAACTTGAAGTGTTGGAGCACCCACAACTTCTGAATGCAAGCTGTTGACTTGATTGATTGTTTTCACTGACAGAAAATTGAAATATTGGAATATTGTTGTCATGTCACCCCTGGTCCTTTTCTTCACTAGACTAGTCATGCTGAGTTCCTGCAACCATTCTTCATATGTTTAGTCTTCAAGCACCTAATCATCTTTGTTGCTCTTCTCTGCACTTTTTCTAAAAGCTGTTTCTCAACATCTTTTTTTATAGTATGATGACCAAAACTAGTTGCAGTTTTCCAGGTGAATACTGCATCTAGTTTCCTAAAGATTTATACAGCGGTACTAGTACCTCATGTGATCTTGATTCTATCCTCCGTTAATCAACCTAGGATTGCATTGGCTTTTTTGGTTCCTGCCACACACTGCTGACTCATATTTAACTGATTGTCCACTAGGATTCCAAGATACCTCTTACAGTTATTGCTATTAAACCAGGTTTCACTTAATATGTACCTATACTTTCAGTTTTTCTTGCCTAAGTGTAAGACCTTACTTTTTTCGGATGTTAAATTTCATTTTCTTAGATAGGGCCAGGAGTTTAAGTCTGTTAAGATCCATCTGGATCTTGAGCCCATCATCTAGGGTGTTGGCTATTTCGGCCAGCTTAGTATCATCTGCAAATTTGTTCTTCTGCTCCCTCATTTAAATAATTTATGAAGATATTGAAGAATACTGAACCTAGAAGAGAACCTTGAGGTACCCCATCAGTTATTTTCCTCCATGTAGATATAGTTCCATTGAGTTGGAATTGAGTGTGTTTTGTCAGCCAGTTACAAATCCATCTGATAATGATGCTGTGTATTCCACAGTTTTGTAGTTTACCAAGGAGTAGTTGTGGTCTACTTTGTTAAATGCCTTACTGAAATCCAAGTATACTATGTCCACTGCATTTCACTGGTCCACTAATTTAGTCACTTTGTCACAAAATGAAATAAGATTTGTTTGGCATGATCTGCTTTTTCCAAACCCATGTTGGCTTCTGTTTATAACTTCCCCTCCTCTCTGTGCTTGTTTCTAGGTGTTTGCAGATCTCTTGCTTGATTATCTTTTTCAGGATCTTCCCAGGTATCAATGTCAGGCTAATTGATCTGTATTTCTTTTTTTTTTTGGAAGACAGAAACCTCATCAGCTCTTTTTCAATCTTGTGGTAGTTCTCTGGCTTTCCAGGATCTTTGAAAGATATAGTACAATGGTTCTGTGATCATATCTGTCAGTTCCTTTAGAACTCTGGGATGTAATCCATCAGGTCCTGAAGATTTGAATTCATCTAGAGTGGGCAGGTGTTCAATATTGTGAAGCCATCTCGATGACTCTGCTTTTTTGCCTACCTAATCCTTCCTTTTTAAGCAGGGATAAGAAGTTCTTTGTCTTTCTTTTCTTATACAGTAAGTAGTGTTGTGGAAGATAGAGTTTAGCAATATATCTATGACTAGCTTCAGTTACATGTTTTATTAAAACGTTCTTTTAACTTTAATAATCATTTTCTAGAGAGAAACAAAATGGTGGGAAAAGTGCATGGTTCTAATTTATTAGGCACTTGGGAGCTGTACTTCTGGGGCAGATGCATTTATTTTATGAGATAGTATCACATTTCTCTAGCAATCTGGAGTGTGGGATTCCCAAACTGTACCATTAAAAAAGAAGATAGTTTTCACTGAGTGCTGCATTTAAATATTGAGAAATAGAATCCTATCCATAATAACCATTAATGTCCACTGGTGTGGTGGTGCTACATGGATACCCTTTTTTATTTGAAATTTACTTGACCTCTTGAATTAGGACAGCAATTTAGTAATCCCGGTATATTTTTTAGGTTCTGGAGTGTTTTCACCTATCAGGAAATGCTCCTGATAAATTTAATTGGGTGGAGACTAGCAAATTTAGGTGATATCCTTTCTTTTTAGTTGATCCTTCATCCTTACCTTCTGGCAGGAAACATGCAGGATCAAAGAATGTGGAGCAGCACAATCAAACTGCTTGTTAATAAGAAGAGAAACTATCTCTGCCAGGTTAGATTGCTATCAGGGTAGAAAGAAAGGAGGTCCTTTTCTTTTGCACTTTGGGTATTCTTGCCATCTCAGTGCAAATAAGGGCGATGAATCTCTGATTGCATGTCCGTAACATAGAAGTGAATCAATTATGTTTAAAAGGTAAATGTGTATAAGTTCTTCCTCTGTTTTTTTGCCCTGTAGTTACTCCAACAAAACATTGCCAATGAGATGATCTCAGTCTTGTCCATAGCAACTAGACCAATCATAAGACCATTTTTCATATTTTTTCCAGTGTCCACTTAAAGCATCCTGGTCATATCAACCTATGTCAGAGTTTGTATACAGGTTAACAAAAAAGATGGGAATGTATGCTAGCTTTGAAGGTCATCTTCAAAACCACATATCACTGTGTGACAAGGTATAGGTTACTTGGAGGAAAGCTGTCAAAACTCTGTAAATAATGGACCAATTTGGATACATTATATACCAGAACAAAGAAGCTGTTCTGCTAAACATATACCAGCAGCATAAGTCTATCTTTGATAGGTCTCATGTTAGCAGAGTTTGAACAACAAGGGAATTAGAAATTATAGCAAAACATAGTTCCCGACCACTTTTGCCTGGAAGAAGAGGCATTGATTTCAAAATTGATTTGAAATTGTGCTAATGCTTGCAATTAGGCTGTTGTTCCTACATAGTCTGTCCAAGTGACAACCAACTGCTGACTGATAACAGAGCTAAACATGACTGCAAGCATTTATACTCTACCTTCTCTTTTTCTTCCTTCCTTTATGGAGAAGTGTTTTTCTCCCCGCTAAAGAACATCAACAATGAAGCAGACATAGCAGTGGTGCTATTCAGCAGGTTCTGGAGAACAAGTAGTTTGGAGAACCGGCAAATACCATCTCTGGCTGGCCCCCAAGTGGAGAGGGAATGGGGATTTTGCAGTATCCTTCCCCTGGGGTGGGGTGGAAATGGAGATTTTGCAGTATCCTTCCCCTGGAGTGGGGTGGGAATAGAGATTTTGCACTATCCTTCCCTTGCCACACCCACCAAGCCACATCACACCCACCAAGCCATACCCACAGAACCGGTAATAAAAAAAAATTGAATTCCACCACTGGGACATAGCACATAAAGGCATACCCACTCTGCAAAATTTTGCTCATTTCCTTGATGGTGCTATGTGTAGAAGTATTGGTGGTTGTGGTTTTCACGTAGAATGTTATTCTCTATGCATGATAAGGCAAAGAATAATAATTTCTCATCTTCTCCAATCTTAGGGAAAGGATAGAGTTCTTTTTTCTCCAAAATTCTAATTTGCCTACTTGAACTGACCTGGGTAGGATGGAGACCATCTGGCTTTGGAGCAGATTCAGCCAGATCCTTATTTCTTTTTAACTTCCTAAGCCAGAAGCTAACTCTTGCTTTGGGAGAAGTAGCTCCTGTCTTAAGAGCTCAACTCAAAAATATTCTTTCAAGTTGCCTACTTTTGTGTCACCATCTACATTTTTTCTATTCTGTCCAGTTCTTGGAGATTGTCTCAACAAGTTTGTCTCGAGCAGGATTTTTACAGACAAGGGTTAAGGATTTGTATTTAAAATGAAATAGGAAAAAAAATGTTTTAAAAGCAGGCTTTCTTTGTAACAGTACAGTTTCTTTCTTTTCTGTGTATATACCTAATTTCTACATTGTGTCTTTCCAAGTTTGCAAGGCAGGTGGATTTCTAGTGTAATAGTGGTGGCAAAATATGAAGGACAGAGGAGGTAACAGAGAAGGGAACTCACTAATGCAAAAGCAATGTACTGAAAGTCACTTTTATTTCTTATTTATAATCTACACGCACACTCTGGATAATAGATGACAATGTTCATTCAGTATTTTAACTTCAAAGCAGAGAGAAGGCATGGATGACAGAAGTGGGAGCTGGAACATAAAGATACTAACAACAAGAAGGAAAATGCCTGTTTACTGGATTGCATTTGTTAGCACGCTGTCTTCAGAGATTGCTCCCCCAGGAATAACAAGAATATGTGCTGCAAGAACAATGATTTAACATCTGAAAATGGTACTTAAAGACTTTTCTGTCTGGTAGTAACGTGATGAAGCCTTCTGAATGGAATCTGGGGACTTCATTCCTTCTGTTTATCTATGTCTCTCTGGCTTTAGTCAGGGGTAATTGCATATTTAACCCCTTAAATAGATATAACCCTCTTAGTGCCAAACACTCCCCCACCTTTTTTTTTTTTTTGGTGCCACATCTGCTTATGTTACAGAACAGCTGTGCTGTCTGAATCCCTGCCAAAAAGAAAGAAATCCTTTGAAAAGTCAAAAGAATTTGGAAGTTCTTGCCAGAGTTGCACCTATTCTTTTCAGGGTGGAGAAGGACACATTTGACTAGGGCTAATGGGAGCTACAAAAGAGCTTCTAATGGATTCAGAATGAAAAAAACACATACAAAAAAAACCCTTAATCCGAAGATGGTTACTCCAAACCAGCAGTGTAAATTTGCTGCTCGAATCAGTGGTTTGGTCCTTTGGAGCTTTCTCAATTAGCTCCTGTTCACAGGGCTGGCTTATGCAGGACAAATATTGCATAATTACATCAAAAGCCAGAGTTTTTCCAAGATGGAAAGACATACGTGTTCTTAGACAAAGTGGATGCTTGAAGTGAAAACTCCATCCAGTTGAAATTAAAGGTACTCTGAGGAAAACATGAGAGCCAAACTGTTTTAATAATTTATGGTATTTAAATTGATACCAGTGGGGTTGTTTTTTTTCAATCACTGAGACTTCAAAATAGGCACTTGTCTACATAACTCCTTTTGGCAAATTTAACTCATTCATACAGTAGGAGCTATTGTAAAGGAGGCCAGCCCAGCCTTCAGGAATCAAAATTAGAAGTTTTTGCAATCTGTTGTCAACATAACCACATCTCATTAACTAAAAAAAAAAGGAAACTTTTTGTCTGCAAGCTTGATTTGATTAAGAATAATCAAATATTAGGCTTGTAATGAAGAAAGACTAGAGGAAAAAATTTCTTTGTGATCTGTATCGCTGAGCATTTCTAGCTTGTTTTTAATAGCTGTATAAGATTTATGTTTTGACAAACATAACCTGGGGGGTGGGAGGTAAAAGATAGACATATGGATTTGAAAATGATCTCTTGATATTATTTTACATTCTGACAGGTTAACTGTGAAGTTTGCCAGAAACAAATAAGATTTCCCTCTGTTTTCTTTCTTTCATTAAGTGGGCTGAATTAATTAGCATATATGTAGTAACCCAGTGAATGATTGAAGTTTAAGTATGGGAAATCAGTGTTGTCTTACACTTATCTACCCTTTTCCCCCTTCATCTGCTAAATGGGAATGAACTTCAAATTTATATTAAACATTTGTTTTATTCTTTCAACTAAATATGATGAAATAGGTTGTAAAATTGTGCATGAAGTCAATCAAAATAGGAAGCTGACTTCTTCGCTCAGCCATTTATTAAAGAGCTTATTCGTGCAATTAAATATCTATGAGCAAAATCTCCTTTGGGTAATAATTAAGATGGTTCCATTGTGTTGGATTTTCTAAGAATAGTATGTTACGGCTTTTTACGTTTCACATTAAAACAGAAGTTGAGGATATATCTCAGTGTAAACTCTAATGCCCATCATTTAAAGGGAGCTGTTAAACAAAAGAAGACCGTGTGTTTGTGTGGTGTGTGTGTTTGTGTGTGTTTTTATGCTTCTTTGAGAACATGTGCAGCATTTTAGAAAAGGCACATGAGCCTTGAATGTAAGTAACTGGTTTTTACATTAGGTACTCCCTGGAGGTAGCAGAAAAATATCATGTCCCTGCATGAAATGTGAATGTGAAATCTACCAGAAAGAAATATTTATGACCATTTTATGCTTGATTAGACTTGGATGACATCTGTTAGAAGACAGGGACTGGACAAAGAGAGAGACGCTTGAGGGCAAATGTTAACAGAGTTGTTTAGATGATGCTGGGGCAGAAGCCTCCATTTACTGCCAGGCAAAACATAGGAATTGTGTTAGCAAAGAGCACAGCTGACAAGAATTCACTCTGATGGAGATACTGTCTGCTGTTTAGCAGAAACAGTAAAATGCAGCTGCTGATATTCCCCACACTACTGCAATTTATAGCTGGGTATTTCAACTGCACACAGAGATTACTGTAACTTTTCGGGAGCAGATACATTGACTTCAACATCAATCCACTTTTTAAAACTTTTATTATGTATGTATTTTTAAAGAAGAGGTGCAGATGTTCATATTCTGAAGGGATAGTTTTCATCAAGGTAAGGTACATGTTGAAGTGTTGATCTTTTTTTGGCAAATCTGCTTGAGACCCACAGCGCTGAAATTTCCCTTGTAATTGTTCCCATTCCATTACTTTGGTCAAAAACCTCATTCTTTTGCCACCTAGCCCGTGACCTTAGTGCTTTCCTATGAAAGAGACCAGGGCCTTGGGGTGGATTTCACTTTTGAGTGGGGGGAAAAAGAAGCCAGGTTATAACCATATAATTTAGATACATAGGTAGGCCGTGCATTTCATCCAAGTAATTTACTGGCATGCTGCCCAAGAAATCAGATTGAAATTGAATTCAGTTATTCAACCTTTGCAACTGTATTGACTCTGCAATGTAAAACCATACAAGTGTACAGCGGGTAACCTGTTTGTGAACAAAGCAAGCCATAGGTAAATCTTGTAGTCATGTTTCTCTTACTTTTTTAGATAAAGATTGTCACTTGTCCAAGTGCTCTGACTCTCTCCCCAATCCATTCATCCTTTTTTTCCTTCCATTCTTGATCCCTTCCTTTCTTGTTCTCTTCTCGTAAAATTGCTCTGTCTGGAATGCTGATGGGAAATGTGAATTTGTTTTTGTTTGCAGCAGTTCTGTTGTTTTCATTCTGTCTGTGCTTTATGGAAAACAGTACGTCACTTGGAGGGGGTGTTTTGTCTACTGGCTATTTGGCTACTGCATATATATATATATATATTTCTCATACTTATCACATGATGACAGGGGAACCCAAATGGCATCATTTTTCCGTTTGGAGTTGAGCTGGATTTGTGTTTAATAATAGTGAAAAGAAAACAAAAGTTCATAAATGTAACTGTTTTTGTATTGCTTTCTTGCTGAAAGATGACTCCGAGGCTTTCCATCATGTATGCTCCGGCTATGATTAAGAGTTGTTTAGGCCAAGATCAGATGAAATTGTAGCTTTTTCTCTCTCTTTCTCTTATAAACTGATACAAAAGATGTCATACATTTCACATGTGGTTGGAAAAGTAGTAATTTAAGTAGAAAAGCCCATAAAAGGACTGTAAACCATTTTAACATCATTGGGGTGATTAGTTTATAGTATTTTTACCTGGATTTAGGCTATACGAGTCATAAACTACACAAGAATTGCACTTTAATATATATATTATATTCGAATATATAGGTTCGAATCCCAGAAGGGTATGGCTAGCTGATGAGAGCTAAATAGCTTGAAATAGAACTATACTAGTTTCCCTTATTATTTCTTTCTCAGCAAAATAGAAAGCACACACACACACACACACACACACACACATATAATGTATTTTTGAGTTGTAAACATAATACAATATTTCTTAGAACCTTTATATAAAATCTCCTTTTTTTTAGTTTTAAGCCATGCTGATGGTGTTTATTTGGAACTACAGAGTTCCACTAAGACTAAATAATTTTTAAATGGTGAGATATAGATAGATAGAGATAGAGATAGATACAATATAGATATAGATATAGATATAGATACCCTGTTTCCCCCAAAATAAGACATCCCCTGATAATAAGCACAATTGGGCTTTTATTGCCATACGCTTATTTCAGGGTTGAAAAAATATAAGACAGGGTCTTATTTTCAGGGGAACATAGTATACACATACACACACTTCCATTGGCTCTCATTAAAGATTTTACAAGTAAAAGAAAAGTCCAATAAAAAGATTGCACTTCAGATTAAATAATTTAAAACAGCGTCAAGACAGTAACAGAGCTAAAAGCTATGGGCAAAATACTGATAGGTATTGTGTGTCTCTCTGTGTGTAAATTCTTTAACTGAATTTAAACATTAACATAGTTTCATGGGTATTTGTAGGTACTTGTAGTAGGAATTGGGTAGAAAGAGATAGGCTTCTGTGACTATCAAACTCATAATAATATAAAAGGTATTGTTGTCTTTTGGGTAACCATTTTTATTTTGAAGATAACATCCATAAGTACACAACAGTATGTACGTATACCACACAAGTTTGTCATTCATTAATAGAAAATAGATGCACAACATTTTTTTTCTCCTGTTTGAATCTCTGAAAAGGATGATACAGATATATTAAAATACTGTTCTCTCTACTCCCTCACTTTTAAATAAACACATTTAAAAAAAATAAAATGTTGTGTGCATAGATATGTATAATCAACAAATGTATCCAGAGCTGTTAGAAAGGGCCAGCTACACCCCTCCTCCTTTTCTCTGTCTTTATCACTTTGCTCAGTTCCACATAATAATATCTTCATCTGAGATTGCTGTGGCACAGGGGAACTGCATTTGTTGATCAAATTTGGCTGGCTAACACTGTGATCTTGTATCCTGAAGTGCGGAGATGTGCCTGGAATATGCATGTACAGAGCTGGCCTCTTGATTGATTGATTCTGCCTGTCACAGAACAAGATAACTGGATCAGTAAATACCCTGTGCACTTCAACTTCATCTACACAATCAAAAGTGAGGGCATCGTGGGGCTGAAAAATACTGAGGCATGATGGGAGTATATGCATTTGCCAATGATAGCGAGACACTTACCAATGAGGAAAGAAAGGGAAATTCATTTTGCAGCTTTACACATGAGCAATAGTGAGCATTATACTAATTCCTGAAGGTTTGCCAGATGTCTAACCAGTTCCTGCTTTTCTCCCTCCTCCTCTGCCTTGAACCATTACTAATTTAACTCTGTTGGTATCAGGTTGTTTGGGCTAAACAGTTACTTTGCAGTGTAAAATAAAATTAGCATTAGTTTTGTAGTTAACTGATGCTATCGATTAATCAAGTTTGCAGTACTGTATTAAGTTTTATATTTAAATACTGACTAATATTTCAATATAAATATTCTCTCTCTTTCTGTGTGAGAAACTTTGGACCAGTTCTTTTCTCTTAGGTTTGCCTACTTCCTCTTGGTCTTGTCAGCAGAAAAGGAAAACCTGTAGTGGAGATGACAGTTTAATTAAGGCAAATTCTTTGACTACTGTCTACCTTTCTCCATCTCTTTTTAAGGGGCTTTCTGAAAGGATATTTGATTTTTAATAACCCTTCAGCAAAGTGAGAAAGAAAGAGTCCAGCTGAACAAGTTCTGGGTTGCTTGCCAGATAATTTAGATTCTTTTCCTTCAGGGATTCTGTAGGACGGTTGGTGTTAAATACAAATGTTTTACTTTTTGTTTGTTGTAAGCTGCTAGCCTCACAGCAGAAACTAGCTAATTGGGCTCATCAAAAATATTAAATAGAGTCAGCTGCGATGACCCAAAAATACATCTCAAAAGAGGACAATGGCAAGTACTTCTTATACAAGTGATCCTTGACTTACAACCACAATTGAGTCCAAAATTTCAGTTGTTAAGTGAAACATTTGTTAAGTGAGTTTTGCCCCATTTTACAACCTTTCTTACCACAGCTGTTAAGTGAATCACTGCAGTTGATAAATTAGTAACTGGGTTGTTAAATGAGTCTGGCTTCCCCATTGTGAGGGGGAACTTTGCTTATGAGAAGGTCGCAAAAGGTGATCACATGACCTTGGGACACAGCAAGGGTATGTACCAGTGGCCAAGCATCTGAATTTTGATCCCATGATCATGGGGATGCTATTTTTCATAACTGAAAAATAGTCAAAAGTAACGTGTTTTAGTGCTGTTATTACTTTGAACAGTCACTAATCAAAATGTTGTAAGTCAAGGACTACCTGCACTAGCAACTAAATTACATCTCTATTTCCAAGAAATCAATATGAATCAGCACTGAATTGATGGAGACCAATGTAGACTTAAGCTTAAAATTTTTTCTGTAATGCAAAAGTATATTGCTTTGTTGTATACCATCCAGAGTCACTTGTTTTTGTAATATGAGCAACTATATAAATTTGGTAAATATTATAAAACATGCAGCCATAGTACAAGCTTCTACTTTTAAATCAAAATCAAATATTCTTAAGAGGTTTATTTACTGCTCTTTCTATTCTTTTAATAACATCATTCAGGTAATTTACGGTAAATAGTCTTCTAAGTTTGAGATTTAGTTACTTTTCTGCAGTAGGACTGAGTGAGCAATCCTTAAGCCTTCCCAAAATTTTGCTAAATTTAAATTCCCAGCATTGCTCCGCATTGGCTGGTGCTATTAAATGCTGCAGTTCAGCGAGATTTGCAGGATGTAGTGAACTTCAAGTCTTATCACCAAATTAAAACAGCATCATCATACAGTCAACCACTTCTTTGGCAAAATTGTAATAGAAGTAAAATGAATATAAAGTTGATAATTTTATTATCAAAGTACCACATCAACCGTTAATTAATGGATGTACTTTCCTGCTTAGGTGCTATCTTTGGCAAGGGTTTTTTTTTTAATCCAAAGGAAATCAATCCAAGAGTGAAGAGAAACACTGAGAAACTTTGTTTGGCTAGTTTATTTGTATTAACATAATTGGCTTTGGCAATGCAAGATTCTGCTGTCAGTAAGCTAAACCTTTGGCTTTGATAAAATAATTGTCAATAGAAACCTTACAAATGTAGGCACAGGATTTGAGAAATTCTCCCTCTAGGTGAAGACAGCATCCAGGAATGGGTTGTACTCTGTTCAGTTGAAGGACTGAGTCTGCCAAAGATGTTAAGCTCCGCCTCTGTTGCTGGGGCTTTTCCGCTTTTCGACTCAGTCCTTCAGCCTGGACAGGCGTGTCAAAGACCTTCTTCAACCCTTTTCTAGATGCTTTCTCCATTCCTTTGATGTGGATTTGGCTTTTTTCCTAGTCTGTGTATTGGTTTTATGAGTTGTAGCCACTTAGGCTTCTGTTGATTGTTTTTTTTCTGGATTCCCAATGGTGGGAGCTTAGGCTCTACCATTGGAAGGTATTCCTGCGGCCCTGCAGTTGACAGGCCTGTCAACTTGCGCAGAACATCTAGTTTGCTCACCTCCTGTTTGGTCACCTGAACTGCAGGCGTTCCAGAAGGGAGAGGAGTCTTAGCGCTCCCACATTGGCTGCAGGGATTTGGTTTGCGGAGCTTTTGCGCTCCCTGTCAAGCGGGCTGGTTGTTGCAGGAGTTTCGCACTCCTTTCCTTTTGGGTGAGTTGGGCGGCCATTTCAAAGGCTTTTTTGCGCCACCTGACATTTGGAGCTTCTACGGTGGAGCTTCGCGCTCCCAGCTGTCAGCCTGCTCTTTCAGCAGCCGCCCATTCACACATACCCCCTCAGTCCCGACTGCTAGCAGTGTCAGTCAGGTCTGTTTGCCTTTTAAAGGAGCCGTGACCTCCGAGGCTTGAATTTGGAGTCTTGCGCTCTGTTGTTTTGCCGCTTTGACAGGAGCCTTGCAATCTGGGATTCTCCCTGACAGCTGCAGAGTGGCAGGGCTTCTCAGAAGCCTCTGTTGCATTTTGGCAGCCTTTTTTGCTATTCTTTGGGGATTTTCCTGGTTTCTGTGAATTGGAGCTCCTTTGACAGCAGCCTTCAGAGCTGCAGTTCAGTGGCTGTTGCAGGCAATTGGGCATTAAGCCCCTTTGGGAATGGCCTGAATTTCTTTTCAGCCATTATGCCTAAGGCTCTCCAGAAGACCAAAAAGGGCGGGAAGCTGGTGCAAGTCAGTATGGCTGACACTGAGGCTGATTTGACAGGCTCTGGAGCTCTCCAATCTGGCTCCCCTTCTGACAGGCAGATAGCCCCTTCAGCTCAACCTGAGAGCCAGATCCCTGACAAATCCCATGGCTCTAAAGCCACTCAGAGAGCTGAGAAATGCAGGGATAAAGTTTTGCAGAAGCTCTGTGACAGAGCAAGCAGAGGTAAAGGCTCAGCCTCAAAGAGGCATTCTAAACCTAGGGAGCTGACAGGCTGCAGTGCAGGCAGCTGTCAGCGGAGGGAAGTCCTGAGCTTTTAGCTGTCAGAGATTTTCCTTCCAATGCTGAGTTATGGGGTTCTCCTGAGGAAAGACCTCCCTCATTCTCAGGCAAGGGTTGTGCCTCTCAGGCTCCCAAAAAGCACTCCCTAGCCATTCCTCAGACCTCAGAGACACATTCTGATTTAGCTGGACAATTGACACTGCCTGCTAATTTTCAAGATATTGTGGCATCTGCAATTTCGGAGGGTATTGCTAGGAGTTTGCAGCTTTCTAGGAGGGCATGCACCGATGCTTGCATGACTCTGACATAGAGGTTCATGTCACACCCTGGGCACGCTTCCACCTCAGGGACCTTCAATGGTTTCTCTTGCCTTTCCAGAGGGCAGGCAGGAGCACCTCTCTGGGCAAGGTTCTGGTTCCCAAGACGGTCCTTCTATCCTTCAACTGGTGGCAGTCACCGGCCATATCCAGGGGCTGCCTCTCCCATGGTCCATAGCTCCTCATGGTGACTACGGACGCCAGTCTATTTGGCTGGGGGGAACATCTACAACATCAGGTGGCTCAGGGTTGCTGGAACGGTCTGGATTCACACAGGAACATCAACTGGCTAGAGTTGTGAGCGGTGTATTTTGCTCTTCACCAATTTCGACAGTCGATGACGAATCAGCACATCTTGGTGCTTACGGACAATGTGGCCCTGAAGGCCCATATAAACCGCCGGGGAGCACCAGGTCCCAGTCCCTATTCTTGGAGGGCAAGAGACTCGGCCTATGGGCGGAGTGGCATCTCCTCTCCTTGCATGCAGAGCACATCTCTGGGATAGCTAATGTGCAGGCGGACTGGCTCAGCCGGACAGTCATCGACAATGCCAAGTGGCGCCTGCACCCTTCTCTGTTTCAGGACCTGACGGACTACTTTGGCAGCCCGACAGTGGACTTGTTTGCCACCCCGGAGAAGTCCCAGCTTCCGAGGTTTTTTTCTCGGTACCTGGCTACAGGGGCAGAAGGAGTGGACACCCTGCATAGTCTGTGGCCAGCGGGTCTGCTCTATGCCTTTCTCCCAATCCCCCTAATTCCAAGGGTGGTTTGAAAGATTCTGGACGAGAGAGTGGAGGTCCTGCTGTTAGCTCCACATTGGTCCCAGAGGTCCTGGTTCACTGACCTCATGTCACTTTCTGTGGCTCCTCCTTGGAGGGTTCCTCAGGGGGTGTCAATACTCAGTCAGGGGGCACTGGTCCACCTGGAGCCACGGTGGCTTCAGTTGACCGCCTGGCAGTTGAGTGGCAAGCTCTGAGGAGTACCAACCTTTCCCCCAGGGTTATTTGGACTGTATAGTCTTCTTGTCATCATTCCACTCAACGCATTTATTCTGCTATGTGGAATGTCTTTTGCCAATGGTGTGACAGGTCGGGGATCCCTCCCCTAGCAGTGTCTATAACACAGATCCTCAAATTTTTGCAGGATGGTCTGGATAGCGGACAATCGCCGAACACCATCAGGCGACAGGTGGAGGCTCTGTCCTCTGTATTGACTTGTGGGGCCTTGGAGTGTCAGTCCCAACACCCCTCTATCAGATGTTTTATCAGGGGAGCCATTAATATATGACCTCCTGTGGTCCATCGGTACCCTGCTTGGGACCTATCCAGGGTTTTGAACTCCCTCACACGATCCCCATACAAGCCCTTACAGTCCACCAGTCTCCGCCTGCTTTCCTGTAAGGTGGCCTTCTTGTTGGTGATTACTTCTGCCAGGCAGATATCCGAGCTTGCTGCTCTGTCCATTCGCGGAGATCTGTGTGTCTTTCACGCAGATAGGGTGGTTCTCAGGCTTGACCCTTCTTTTTTGCCAATAGTCAATTCTGCTTTCCACAGGGCGCAGGAACTTATTTTGCCCAACTTTTGCCCTTGCCCTGCCCACCCATTGGAAAAGTGCTGGCACATCCTAGATGTGCGACGGGCCCTGAACAGAGTCATTGTTTGTTTCTTTTCAGCCTGCTTCCTTGGGTTCCAGGGTCATGGCCTCCACCATTGGCCAGTGGCTCCGGCAGACCATTGCCAAGGCCTATGACCTTCAGTCTCTTCCTCGGCCACCGAGAGTGACAGCGCATTCGACCTCAGTGCAGCTACTATGGCGGCGTGGGCCACCCAGGCTTCCCTGGTGGAGATCTGCAGAGTGGCTACCTGGATGTCACCATCTCCATTTATTAAACACTACAAGATTGATGTGTACGCCTCTGCGGAGGCGGATTTTGGCCGTCAGGTCCTTCAGGGGGTCCATACTGGCAGTGTTGGTTCCGACCAGCTGAGGGCCCGCCCTTAAGGCACGGAACAGCCAGCTTTGGTATGTCCCATTCCTGGATACTGTCTCCACCTAGAGGGAGAAGAAGCGTTGGTCTTACCTGATACGCGTCTTCTCCTCTGGTGGAGACAGCATCCAGCCCCACCCTTTGTGATGGGCTCCCTGGTCTCCCTGGGCGTCTTATCTGGTCTTCCTTACCTCTCCTTCCTTCCTCTCCCGACACGCCGAGTCTGTCTCTTCAACTTCATCGAAAAGTGGAAAAGCCCCAGCAACAGAGGTGGAGCTTAACATCTTTGGCAGACTCAGTCCTTCAACTGAACAGACAGAGCACAACGCATCCCTGGATGCTGTCTCCACCAGAGGAGAAGATGCGAATCAGGTAAGACCAACACTTCTTTTCTGGATGTTCAACACTATTAATCTAAAATAGCAATAAATATTATTAAAATATAATTTTTTTGGCCTTAGGAACTCTTAGAAGGAAACCATAATTGAAGGGTGTCCAGATTCATAGAGGGATAGAGTTCCTCTGCTTTTAATATTCATGTTTATTCAGTGTGGTTTATGATCTATCTATGACTTTATTATATATTTTTGGATTATATTTTTTCTCATCTGCTAATTTTTTTTTGTATTGTCATTGTAACGGTTTTATTTGATTTCACATGCTTGAAATCTGTGACCGTATAAATTGAATAATTAAAGAAACAAACAAATGGTCCCATCCCCCCTCATATTTTTAATAAAGTAGAACAAGGATAGGCAGCATGTTACACAGAACTACTATACGAGCTAGTGGTGTGTAGTACAAAATATGACACACATAATCCCAAACAGGCGAGGGACATTGCTACATTTCTCAAATGTAAGTATTACAGCAGTAATCAAATTGACAATTCTAACATATTCTATTCTAATTTGACAATGGTTTCGAGACTGGGTGATAAGTTCACAACTTTTTATAATCGTTCTATACCTTCTGATTTTGGTGGTGGTTCTTTTTATCTAAATATTTCTGTGAAGAATGACATAGAGGTAGCAATTAGTTTTACATCCGTACATATAAATGGTGATCTAAATGGAATTAATGTCTTTCCCCTTGTTGTCTGTACCGCCTTGAAATACGAGGCTAGGTACTGCAAACAAGTCTCAACATATCCATCCTGTGCTTGACCATCAGAATTAATAACTAGCTACATTCCTTGATGATTCTGTTGAAAGTGGAAACCAGGCAGCAGAGTTCGCTATGCAAGAGTGTTAATAAAATTTTCATTACTGGAGGAAAGCTTATATACAGTAGTCTGTTTGTCCTGCATTTCAACCACCCAAGTCAGAGCCAAAAAAGCAATTGTCTACTCCATATTTCAAACAGATGCTGAAGGATAGAAAAGATGTCTAGGATTCACAACCTGAGAAGACTGCCTCTTTGAAAACGTTGCTGCTGACTTGTTTGTCAAGTCTTTTGCGGGTGTTTAACATTTATTTAGCCTGCAAATCATTACAAGTTCAGGTTTTCGTCGAATTATTGAAGTCTGGTAAACATGTAATTGCAGAGTGCACAACATTGATTCCTTTAGCAGATATAATAATTTAACAATTATCCATTTTAAAAGGATAACTTTATTCAAACAATGGGTTCATAGTCCAGAGCAAGCATAATTTTAGCATGCTCATCATTTTTAAGACCGTTCCACTGAAGTCGCTAAGAAAATCAATATAAATGGTGACTCTTTTAGCTATTTCCTTTTCCCTCCCCTTACTGATGCCAAGGGAAGAGTTGTTTTCTCAGGTTTCCATCAGCTACCAGTGTAATAGTAAACTTAAGATGAATCTTGGTCAATTTCTATAATACAGTTTGTGTGTTATAAGACCTTGGTAACATGTGCCAGTCCCATCTCTCCTCTCCCATTTTGGCTCCTTTTGACGTTATGTCAGGTATATAGCTGAGAGACAGAGCTTAGCATCAGAAAAAGCCATCAACTGTGAATGAAATAAGAATATTAGAAACCACATTTAGAACTAACTTTAAAAAAAATAATAACATGGGTAGGGGGAGAGAGAGAAAAGGGTGTCAATTGAAAACCAGCAGGGTGGCAAACCTATCCTACGATAGTAGAAATGCAGAAGCCTCCAGGCCTTTATGGTGATTGGTGACACACTAGAGATATTGTTAAATTGCCTTTTTTATTGGTTCTTGAGTCTCAGGTATTAAAATATAATTCCTGGGAAGAAGTGAAGAGGATCTTTATAATCTTTTTGCAGATAAATCCCCCTCCCCCTTCCAAAGACATGGGTGTGGAGAATATTCCATTTAAATTTATGGAGGACTAAATTTATTTATTTATTTATTTTTGTTTTCATCTTCCTTTGAATCTATGACAATAGTACAAGATAGTTGCACTGAAGCAGGATTCAAGGTAGATTCTATATATATATATATGTACATTGTCATAATTTAACCTTGAGGACTCTTGCACTTAGCATGCATATTTTTAAACCACACCTGTGTGTTTCATTTCTGTTTTTTAAATGAAGAATTTGGCATTATTTCTTTTATATTTTGTTTTGTTATTTTCATCCCATCTCTACAATGCACCTAAAACATTTGAATTGTGTTTCTGTCTTCCAGGGTATATTAGCTAGCCTATTGATGTCATCTGCAGATTTGATAAATATTTTCCCTATCTTTTCATCCAAATAATTAAAATGTTTCAGTGTATAGGAATCAAGACGGGTATTTTTGTTGCCCACTGTATATCTATCTCCAGTTTAATGAGGAACCATTGATGAGAACGCTTTGAGTACGATTTTCAAGCCCTTCTCATATACACTCATTCAGCCCATAGGCTTAACAAGCTTGCAAATCAAAATGCCACAGGATACTTTGTCAAAGATTTATCTGATTACTGTAGAACTAAAATGAGATTTTTTAAAAAAATCCATGCTAATGTCTGGTAATTACTAAGTTTTCCCCTAAATCTTTGCAAGCCAATCTTTTTTGATAATTTCCTGTAAAATCTCACTTGGTATTGATATCATACCTATTTGGTTATTCTTTTTTATATTATTTGAAAATAGGCATAACATTGGGCTTCTTCTGACCATTAGGCATTTGTCTGTTCCCTTGCATTTTAAAAGGGTTCAAGTAGTTCAGCAATTTGCTTCAGGACTTAAGGACATTATTAATTTGGATCTATAGATTTAAACTCCTTTAATAAAGGATCCTTGGTGTTCTCTGAGCTTGGCTGTTTTCTTGCAGATGTTTCATTACTCACTGGTGATGTTACCTAGTTTGAGTAATGAAACATCTGCAAGAAAACAACCAAGCTCAGACTCCTCATTTCAACCCTGAGCTACAAATATCGCCCTTTACTGAAACTCATTTAAACTCAGAGTAAATAAATATGCTTTGTTTTTATGTCCTGACTCAATTCTTCTTCATCTTGCTTCACAATTGCTAGTGGAACACATACCTTCTTATGGAAGTGTTGAGTGGAGCCCTTTTGTTTTTACTTGTTAGTATTTGGCAATCTTCATTGAGCACATGGTGTACTGATTATTTTCTTTTTCTTGTAAAGAGTATAATTTCCTCATTCCTTGCATCTTTTGTCAATCTCAGTATTAATTAGATTTGGAAGCCAACCTGAGCATTTTTAGTTGCCAAATTCCAAGACTACACTCAACCTTTCATTATATTCCATGACTTACTGGCTGAAATGTGACAGTGCAATTGGCCCAGAGAAGAAGATGCTAGAAGATGGCTTCTGAAGGTCTCTATTTGAATTCCTCCTTCCTTTTCTGTAAAACAGCTGTAAAGAGAGATGTGGTGGAGCAGTGGTTAGAATGCAGTATTGCAGGCTAATTTTGCCCACTGCCAGCAGTTCAATCCTGATCGACTGAAGGTTGAGTCAGCCTTCCATTCTTCCGAAGTCAGTAAAATGAGGACTCAAATTGTTGGGGGCAATATGCTGACTGTAAGCAGCTTAGAGAGGTCTGTAAAGCACTATGAAGTGATATATAAGTCCAAGTGCTATTGCTATAGTGTTTTTTTTTCTGCATTTTGTTTTACATTCCAGTTATTGATGTAGAATCCTTGGTGTTCATGTGATATGGGTGGTTTCTTGACTGTAGCAGAATTTATTTTAGTAATAGCACTTAGACTTAAGTACCCCTTAAGAGGGCTTTAGAGTCCTCTCTAAGCGGTTTAGAGAGTCAGCATGTTGCCTCCCACAATCTGGGTCCTCATTTTACTGACCTTGGAAGGCTGAGTCAACCTTGAGCCAATCAGAATCAAACTCCTGGCAGTGAGCAGCAAGTTAGCCTGCAATACTTCATTCTAACCATTGCTCCACCATGGCTCTTTTACCTAGTATTTAGCATATCGTCTGTGGGTTTTGAATCCTTTGTTAATCCCTTGTTATTTACTCCTTTTCATGCTCTGGTTTTAGATGAGAATATAAGAGAGTTCCACATTGTATTTATGTTGTATAAGGTGTAAAGCGTAATAAATGAAGAAAGGTGATTCTGCAGTACCCTTCCCCCAGGAGTGGGGAGGGAATGGGGATTTTGCAATATCCTTCCCCTGAAGTGGGGTGGGAATGGGGATTTTGCAGTATCTTTCCCCTGCCAAGCCCACCAAGCCATGCCCACAGAACCGGTTGAAAACAATTTTAATCCCACCACTGACTATGGGGCGTAGTTATGGTGGAACCTTTGAAAGTGGGAAAGAGTGATGAAATCTAGCAGGCAGAATAATGTCATAAATCATAGCATAAAGTTAAGGTAAAGTAAATTTAATTGCTCTCTTATGATATGAGTATTACTGTATGTAAAAATAATTATGTAGTCTCTGTGTGCCTTATTATTTTTGCCAAATCATAAGCTTTGTGAGAGTAAGAGCCTTTTTGTAGTATTTTACTGTGCCTGGCCTGGTGGTAAGAGACTGAAGGAAGCTGTCATTCTCTTCTAAACTCTAAAAACATCTTGATTTGTACAATTTACCTTAAAGCTTTCTGAAATATTACTCAGAATCAGAACACTCACAAAGTAAACTTATTTATATTTTAGGCAAAAATATATTTCTTCCATTCCATGGTTTTTACACTTGTGATATTCTTACTTGTGGCACATATATTAATTTTGCACACATATATAATTTTTTCTTGTGCTAAGGTACTAGATACCTTAGATATATCTTTGAATCTAATACGGAAACAAGAATAGATATGGAAATGAATTTGAGGACTAGCAATAAATACTGGGCCTCTACAAAAGAAAAGCAGTATGGAGTAAAATCTGCAAACCTTACACACAGCATATGAATGCACTTTATTTAAAATTGGCATGCCGCTTGTCTTGCAATTATTTTCCCCCTGAATAAACATATTCATTTTGTTCTTTGCTCAGGAAATTCTTCTTTCATGTAATCAATAAATGTTAACAGTATATTTTATCACAAATTTCATATTTCTGGATGAGTCACAGACTACTAATCATCTACCTGGACATGTGGCAAGTTTTAATTGTACTTTATTTTGGCTTTCAGTACTGAAGGGGAAAATGTGCTTCAAAAGTTATGGGTCATATTTTTAACTACCTGTTAATGCAATCAATTATAGACGTCCAATTTGTTTGTATGTTTGCTGTAGCCAGGGTTATTTCTCATACATTTTTTGCCCTTGGAGTACCTTCATTTACCCAAAGCTGAATAATCTTTCCTGGAATTACCACCTACTTTTGTTAGTTGGACATGAGTCCAGTGATTCAGATTTGATTCTAAAAAGTGCTTCTAAAAATATCAAGCTTGGGGAAAAAAAAGCTTTGCGAAAAGCCTTTGAAAAAAGCCTTTGAAACCTCTGCAGCTGCTGATATGTCTGATTCTACATTCACATCTTCATTTGGTTCTTCACATCAACATTGGTTCTTTAGCTTTTCTGACAAAATCTTTCCAAGCCTATTTTGATGTGTCAAGACACTGTATAAGCAGAATATAAGTTCTACAACTATGGAGATATAGAACCTTCCCTAATCAATATTATTATTGATAGCTAATGATTATTGTTCAATATCAAATTGGGGCTGTAATATGTGAACATCATATGTTATGCTTGAGAACCAGAATGCTTATGAACATCTTTCTTTGTTCCTGTTAGGTGAAATCCAGCAGGTTCTGACAGGTTCTGGAGAACCGGTAGGAGAAATTTTGAGTAGTTCGGAGAACCGACAAATACCACCTCTGGCTGGCCCCAGAGTGGGGATAGGAATGGAGATTTTGTAATAACTTTTCCCCAGGAGTGGGGAGGGAATGGAGATTATGCAGTATCGTTCCCTGCCATGCCCACCAAGCCACACCACGACCACCAAGCCATGCCCACAGAACCGGTAGTAAAAAAAAATTGAATTTCACCACTGGTCCCTATCACTCTTTCTGCCCAATTAGATTTTTAAACATATAAATAAATGAGAAGTTACATTGGAAAATAAACCTGTTAGCCAGGGATGGTAAAATTAAAATTCATTAAAAACATAGTTTTAAAATTTAAATAGAATATTGGTGTGTTTTTAAGGTATTGATGTAAAAAATTATTTATTTATTTATTTTAATTAAACTTCTATGCCGCCCTTCTCCCGAAGGACTCAGGGCGGCTTACAATATAGAACATAAAAATAT
>JANHFM010009914.1:187588-200679 GCA_032468115.1 Grayia smithii
AGAAGTGAACAGGATTGTGAGCTTTTGCAGGAAGCAGTTAGTTCATCTGGTCGGGAAAAGCTCTAGAAAAGCTCTGTTTGACTCTGTGCTAAGTTTGGCCTTGTCCTGTGTTTGGCAGTTAGTTCTCTGGCAGCATTCCAAGGGAGATAAGGTGAGTGTTTATAAACACTCCCCTGAGAGACTGTTTAAGAAGCCTTTTGGACTGGGAATGACAATAATTCACAGCCGTTTGAATTAAAGAGGTTTGCCGGGACTAGGTTTGTGCTATATACTTTCTAAGGAAGCCTAGGTCAGAACAGCCTGTGAACTTGAGGTTACTTTTTACTGGGCATCGTGATTTCAAAGTATACAAATTTCCCTGCACGAAATGAGTTTAAAATGTTATAACAGTGTTGCTAATAGCAGAGAGCGTGACCAGCGGCCAGTATTTTCAAGCTTGACTGCTCTAGTCGTGTAAAAATAATGGAGGAGGATGAGCTCCGATTGTCAAGCAAGACCTGCTCGGTATCTCTTGACACCTCCTCTGAATCGGGACTTCTCAACTTTGACAGCTTGAAGAAATGTGGGAATTCAAAGGGAAATTCAAGGGAATTCTGGGAGTTGAAGTCCACTCATCTTCAAGCTGCCAAGGTTGAGAAACACTGCTCTGACTGTACCTTTCAGGTTTCCTGCAAATAAATAATTGGTGGGGGTTAACCCCAATATCTGACCGAGCAGGCATATCTTCAAATTTAAGGTAGTGCTAAAATTGCATCTGCAGTGCGTCTGCCAGCGAAAATGGAGCTTGCGAGGACTGTGTGCAGCCCTCCTGAGCTCCGTTTTCAATGGCAGAGGATTGCAGGAGGCCATCCCAGCTGAAAATGGAGCTTGCAAGGGCCGCGTGGAGCCTCCGAGCTCCGTTTTTGCCGGCAGAAGGTTGCAGGAGGCCGTCCCAGCTGAAAACGGAGCTCGGGAGCCCGTCTTCACTGGCAGAGTGCTCAGGCCACCACAAGCATCCCCCCCCCGACATTAGTGATGTCATGCTGGCCATACCCACCCCGGCCACCCTCATCCTACCCTCCACGCGAGGTCAAACACAACCCTAATACGGCCCTCAGTGAAATCGAGTTTGACACCCCTGCACTAATCTGTAGCCCACCCAAATGACAAGGTTAACCGAATACTACGTACATTTGTAAAGTCTATGATGTGCCTTTTGTGAGAGAAAACGGAAGGACTGTTTTTCCCAAAGTGAATACAGATTTTGAACGTCAGTGCCATTGGGGGAGGGGGCATTTAATTCCTGTCCTCTGAAGAGCAGGTAATTTCATTCAACCCTACTATCGCGTTCAGCTACTCTTATCTGGCCTACCTAGCAACCATCCATCTTTGTTGCTATGCTTCCCCTGGGTACAAAGGCATATCCCCAATGGCTGTCATTGATGGGACTCAAAGCATTGTAAAGCCAGGTGTTTCCCATCTAGATATTTTTCCCTCCAGTCTTTTCCTACCATGTAGGAGCTTGTGACTTCAAGGTGGTGGATCCAGCACGTCCCTACCAATAGAAGGCCTTCACCTCTTTAGCACTTACTCAAGGAGTTGGAACAGAGTCGTGACACTATGTATTTTTGTGTCTATTATGTAAAAACATTTTTTTAAAAAAAAATATTAAGGAAGCAAATTCACTAGGACAAAGGCATACTTCTCAGGATATCCGAATCGGAGCAGTTGCACTGTAAGGAAATCAAATTCCAAAGAGTGCTCACCAAAGGTGCTTAAGAAGAATTTAAAAAGCACAATACTAACGCAACGGTTTTGGAGACAGAGAGCAATACGATGGGAAGCTCTGGCGAAGAAAACGAAAGACTGCGGAATTGAAAACGATGCCCGTTTAAAAAAGGCAATCGACAGCAAAAATGAAAGAAAGGAATTCCCATGGATGTTCTAAGTTTATGGTGCAAAAGTATTATGTTTGTATGCATCACATAAATTTATATCGAAGTGGATTTTATGATGGGCCACTTGAATGCAATGTGTACAGGGGGCTGCATTAAAAAGTGCGCCACTTACTCATTACTAACTTTCCATAGGCACAGCCTCTGTGTAAAAAAACAACCACCTTGTTTGTTCCCATGCATTCAGTTGCCTATGGAGTTTTTAACTTAATAAAAAACACTGCAATAGAATTACTCCGCGTTTTTCTTCCAAAACTCTTCAACACATCATTTTAGTGGCTTTTCAGACCTGAGGGGGTAAAGTGGGCAGGTGCGATGGGGAGATACTGGCAGCGAGATTTATAAGCTGGTCTAAGCTTCACTGCTTTATGCATGTCTCTCTTTTATCCTCTTCTCATCTACCACTTGGGAAATAACTCCTGCTGCCACAAATTAATCACAGCAGCAGGTTTTCTGCGGTGAAAGTAGTGTGTGGCTGCAGAGAAAAAAAAATACCAAGCTTCGTGCTGTTCTCCAAGAGTTCAGGTTTTTTTCCTCCTAAAACTATACAGAACCAAGTGCTGGATGGGCTAAGCTGAAATATATGTAGATGGGATGAATTGCACTCCTGCTTAAAACAGGGATTCTTGTTTTAGAGTGCTGGAACCACCTAAAATAATAAATGAACTGGGGTGATTCCCACCACGACTAAGACGGTCAGACTACAGGTAGTCCTTGACTTATGAACACAATTGAGCCCAACATTTCTGTGGCTAAAGTGAGACATTCATTACATGAGTTTTGCCCCATTTTACGACCTTTCCTGACACCTTTGTTAAGTGAAGCACTGCAGTTCAGTGGTGGGTTGCTCCCGGTTCGGCCCGGTTCGCGTGATCTGGTAGCGGTGACGTTGTGACGTCACCGAACCAGTTCTCCGTGGCTGGGAGCCGGGCTAACTCGCGCCCACCCACGTGCCCGTACTTACAGTTTTCCAGAAAAAAACTCAAGCGTTCTGTGCATGCGCAGAGTGCTTGTTTCAAGGTTTTTTCCGGAAAAAAAGTTAGTGCACATGAGCGGAGCATGCGTTTGGCACGCTCGCTTCGCTCGCGGGCGCCCCCCCATCACGCGCAAAGCGTGTGCAGGAAGAGAACCGGTAGTAAAGGTAAGTAGAACCCACCCCTGCTGCGGTTGTTAAGTTAGTACCACAGTTGTTAAGTGAATCTGCCTTCCCCATTGATTTTGCTTGCTAGAAGGTTGCAAAAGATCATCGTATTATCCCAGGCCACTGCAACTGTCATAAATACATGCCAGTTACCAAATATTGCCAAGATTATTACATAGAACATAGAGTAGAATCATGTTGGAAGGCATTGTGGAGGCCTTCTAGTCTAACCCACTGCTCGAGGCAGGAGACTTTATGCACTCCAGTCAAATGGTTGTCCTGTCTATTTTTCAAAGCCTCCAGTGATGGAGCACCCACAACTCTAGGAGACAAGTTATTCCATTGATTAATTGTTGTCATTGTCAGAAAATTTGTCTTTCTAGGTTTGATCTCTCTTCAACAAGCTTCCACCCATTACTTCTTGTCGTGTCCTCTGGTGTTTTGGAGAATACGTTGATCCCTTCTTCTCTGTGACAGCCCCTCAAATAGAGGAAGTAGTAGGAAGACAGTTATCATGTCGTCGTCCCCCCCCAATTCTTCTTTTCAATAGGCTAGACCGGGGTCGGCAACCTTAAACACTCGGAGCCATTTGGACCTGTTTCCCACAGAAAAGAAAACACCAGGAGCCACAAAACCCTTCCCGTGTCTGACTATTTCTTGAGCAGCCACAAAACTAGCATATGTAGTTGCATTAAACGTTCTGTTTTCTTCTGAAACTTTTCTTGGATTTATCCATGGTTGGCCTACCAGGGGTTGAAAAGCTCAATAAATCGCGTGCCGGCGGGTGTCGCACATTGGCGGTTGTGAGGCATATTTTGAGTGACGGAACCACAGCAGAGGGGTGAAAGAGCCACATGCGGCTCCAGAGCCGCAGTTTGCTGACCCCTGGTCTATCCCAACATCTGCCTATCCCAAGTCATTGGGAAGGATTCAATAGGTGGATAAAAATGCCAAATCCACTCCAAACATCTGGTTGACTGTGTGACAACAATACATCAACAGCCTTTTAACTGAATATTTCCACTTCATCAATTATCTTATTTTCACTATCAAATCTTTTTTTGCTCTAAACTACCTATATCCTGAAAATATTTGAACTTTAGTATCAAATCTTTTCAGTCTTAGGAACAAGCTAGACAATTCTTTTCCAGCTGCAGATTATTCCTCAAATATATAGGTTCTTCCCTCAGCCTCTTATTTTACTGGGATGGTAGATGAAGATTTAGGATTTTCTTATTCTGCCCTCTAATGTTAGCCGTATTTTTTATAATAAGTCATCCACTTGATACCAAACCAGGTCTAATAGATTTATTAACAGAAAATCTATATTAAAAAAGTTCCTTCGTTAGGATTAAACTTTCCCAGCTCCCACCCATCCTATCCCACTCCCCCCAAAAATTCTGGCTATGCTAGAAGGTTCTTTCTTTTGTCACTTGTAATGACTGGGACACTTGCCCTAATTGTTGGCAAAGCCTCCGTAGTTCATTATTGCTTTTAATGATTAACTTTTCAAAATATTCCTTTTTCATCTCCCCTAACAAACTTACTTCTGTGACTGGTTGATAATGATTATTTTCAAAGTAACAGTCTAGCATAAGAGAGGGAAGCCTGTAAATTTATGTTCGCATTTTTAAAAAAATAAATGATTCGTGCATTCTGAAAGAGCAAGATTGTCTCTTACAAAGAACAAATAGCTTTCTGTTATCTTGCCTGGTTGTTTTTAATGATTCTTGACATTTGTGGGATTGTCGCAGATCTCCACAAGGCCAAAAACAGAACAACAAAATATTTGTTTTACATCTTTATTGTATGCTGACTGCCCTTGTGCATATTTATGAAAGTTAAACATTAATAGCAGATGTTAATGAGAAGTCTTGAACTGACTTCTAAGACCTTTTAGTTAGTACATGAATCTTCTAGTTGATGACAGCGTTTCTGACATGTCTAATTATGAAATCCTGTTCTAACCAAACCTCTGATAATGGGAGCATTTTTACCCCACCCATTGTGTTTATGTCACTGGCAGACAAAAATCATTCCAAATCTTTTTCCTTTCTTCCAGATTAATTCAGATTCCTTTTGTTCCAGTACCTTTATCTGTGTGCCTTTAAATTTCCACCCAGGATTGTAAAGGTTTATTAACTTTCTCACCTAATATTTGAAAGAGTGTCTGGGTTTCCCTATGCCCCCCCCCCATCTGTTTTTTCCAACCATTTTTAATACTTCTAGAAGAAGCAAAGGGAAGTGATTATAGGTAATAAATATCTTTTTTTTAAAAACATTGCAGAGGCAGTTTTTCCCCCTGTTAATGAGGGTAATTTGACTTGGTTGAAGGATTGCAGTTCTTAAGAATTAATGCAGCAATCCAATTCAAAGATTTAAAGAGATCTAAGATTTTTCACAGGTCGTGTGCTAGTGAATGGGCTCCTATCACATAGCAGCTAATGGACTTGAACCACAGTCTGTCATTTGCCGTTTCCTCAGTGTATAGCAGCTTTGCCCTTGATAGCAAGTATTGCTTCCCAACAGCACAGATTATTTAGTAGTGTGGTATATTGGTAACACTTTAAGAGATAGTATCCTATTTCCAACAGCCCTAATTACCGTATAAAGTGAGGTTATCTTTCTGACTTTCTTAATTACATGTTTGAATCCTAATCGACTGTACTCTAAAGGTATTTTATACTTTAATAGCTACCTGCTAATTATTCTTCTTTTCGGTTATGATGTTCCGCAGTCATAATATAATTTATACATTGCATTCTCATTAGGCCAAGTACAAATACAATAATTAGAAAAATATAAATAATATGTAAAAGTTGTTATTGTTAGTTGTGTTCTTTGGGATGATTTATGACCCTTAAACTAAAAGCTTAGTTATAACTGATGTTGCAAAATGCTTTTAATTTCTAGAACCTATTATGTTCATATATATCAGAAATCCTATTGTAAAGTAATTAGAAGGTTTCTTCTCTAGTTAAATGCTTTGTGGAGACAGTGGCACTCTGTACTAAACATAGAAGAATCTTTGTTCCTTAATTAGAAAAAAGGCCGGAGTTCATTAATTGTGGGCATCAAGTGATGTCAGTTCAAATAGGAGAGCAATAATATAATATAAATAATGACTGAGATTTGATTTTTAAAAGCCTTGCGGTTTAAAGCAGTACTAATATAATGCCCCTCAAGAATGCAGTTCTCCAATGCAGTTAATTTTTCCAAATCAGTTTTTTCCATCATCCTCCCTCTTTAGTAAATAAAAGTCTGTTTCTCCGAAGCAGAAGATCCAAAGGAATCGCAATTGCTTCCCTGTACATGAGTGTTGAGACAAGATCTATTACATCATTTGCTACATTATTGAACTTAGATGCATTCAAGCAATGGAAATCTATACACAGAACGTCACTGACGTTCTTTCTTCATATTTCTCTGATGGCTCAAAGTGTTGTTCAAAAAGTTGATCCACGGATAAGGTTGCTCTCTCCCAGGATACATGAATAATTGTTAGCATGTCGCATTAGCGCCTTTCTATTGCCTTAATAATTGTTGAGTTAAGGTCTTGGATGGCTAAGCAGCCAATTGCCCACCCACTTTCTTGACCTACAGCTTGTCCATGCAGGATTTACAATTTTTGTGCACCTTACTGAATTTCAGTACTGAGATACAGCACAGAGTATGTATTTTGTATGTTCTGTAGAACTATATTCTTCAATGAATCTTTAGATTATGGTGGCATATTGCCATCCTGACTCCTTTTCAAACATATTTCCAAGCTTTAATGTTAAGTAATCTTCATTTAGTGTTCTCCAATACCATGACTGCTTTGCTTCTTGGTATGTGGTGGTGGTGTTTTTTTAACACCTTCAAGTTCACATTGATTCTTGGTAATTACCTGGATAAGTCCCTGCAGTGTTCTTGACAAAATTTCAGATGTAGTTTACCATTGTCTGCTTCCTAGGGCTGAAAATGACCGCCCAAAGCTCACCCAGCTGTCTTCATGCTTAAGGCAGGACTAGAACTCATGGTCTAACAGTTTCTAGGCTGCTGCCTTAACTTGGCATTTACATTTTTTTCTGGTTTAGCTGCTTTCTCTTCCTTTTCCTCCAACGTTGCCTTCTGACTCATTCTGCCACCTTTGAGCACTCTGTTTTTTTTCTCAGCAAGAAAACCATTAGTTTTGGTTCTAAGCCTGCTGCTTTGGAACTTGCCATAGGATCATCACAGTCTTGTCTTTAATGGAGCACAGTTGAGATATAAAATATCTATTTTACCTAGTAAAAATCTGTGAAGATTTCTCCATTGGACAAGAGTAAAAGGGAAAGAGTAAAGGAAATAAGATGTTGTATATATCGAGGACATGTTTGGCCCCGAACACTGTGACTCTCTGGACCTTGGGACTTCCCCACTTTTTTCTTGTTAAAAAAAAGGTGATTCTCCATATAAATGATGCCTACCTAAATATTTGATTGGCACTTTATTTCCTTCAAATCCTTCCTCAAAGTTTACCTCAGTATCTTTGAAACACAGATAGTCCCTGACTTAACAGCAGTTTGTTTAGTAACTGTTCGAAGTTACAGAGGCACTGAAAATAGTAACTTTTTTCACATCTATGACCATTGCAGCAAGCCATGGTCATGGGTAATTTACATTCAAATGCTTGACAACTGACTTATATTTATCATGGTTGCAGTGTTCAGCCACGTGATCCCGTTTTGCAACCTTCTGACAACTTCAGCAATTCACTTAAGAAATGTGGCAAGAAAAGTTGTAAAATGGGACAAAACTCACTTAACAAATTTCTCACTTAACATAAATGTTGGCCTCAATAGTGGTCATACATTGAGGCTATCTGTAATCCTCTAGCTTCAATACCCAACTGAACTTAAATATGTAACAAAGCTTAGCTTTCTTTCCCCCCCCCCTTCATCTTACTTTCATAGCCCTTTCTATATATTTTAAATGATTATAAAATCGTAGAGTTAGAACGGAGTTTAGGGGTTACCTCGTACAATCCACTGCTCAGTAAAGGATCCACTAAAGCATCTCTGATGAATGTCTACCCAGCCATTGTTTAAAGAACCTTTGGTGAAGGAAAACTCACAAGTTCATGTAATAGCTTATTCCAATGATTGACAACACAGACATCAGAAAAATTTCTCCTGATGTCGAGCCGGAACATCCTTCCTTGTAATTTTAACCCAGCAGTTCTGACTCTTTCCTCTGGAGCCAGAAAGAATAGATCCACTCCCTCTCCTATATGACAGTGCTTCACATATTTGAAGTCTGTCATATTATCTCCTCTTTTCTGTAGGTTAAATATACCCATTTTCTGTCGGCTAAACATACCCCTTTCCTTTAACCAGTTCACTTCTAGCCTACATGATCTGTGTTGTCCAGACTTGGATACAGTCTCCAGATGAGGTCTGCGAAGAGCAGTTTGTTTATCGAAGAGCAGTTTGTTTAGCATTAAATTTGCGTGCTTCTTGACTCCCGATGACTCTGGGTCTCTCTGCTCTTGTCATCTCACTCTAAAATGGCATTTGGTTTTTTAGCAGCTGCAAAACACTTCCGGCTCAACTTAATTCATGGTTGAAAAGCATTCACAGATTTCTTGCATATGTTGTTGCCAAGCCTCTATCTTGTATATCTGCCTTAGTTTTTCTCACTTAGAATTTTATATTCCTCTCTGTTAAATGTTATCTCTGTCTTTGTTTCAGTCTGCTGTCAGGTCTTTCTATATTTTTTTTAAAAATTCTCTTTTCTCTCCACAAACTCATTCAAACCGGAGAATGTTTTCTTCTATTCTTCAAATAGCTTTTACTGTACTGTTTTGCCCACAGAAATCCCCCAATGCATCAGAAGCCTTCCATGAAAGGAACGAAAACCTTCATTCCAAGATATCATTTAGTTGCAATTCAAGAGAATTCTTGATCCAGTCAACCTAGTCATATTTGACTAAATGTCCTGATTCGTACTATGAAACTAGCATTATTCCTTCACACAAACTGGTTAAGACACTCCATTTTGGAATACAGAGTTCTTACTTACTGTCTCCAAGGACATGGTAACCTATTAAGATATGTACCAGAAGAGTCCTACGCGCTTCTGCAGCCACTTTCCTATTGATCAAGCAAGCTAAAGTAGATATGAAAAGAAAAGGAAAAAAGGGAAGGAGGAAAACCAGTCTCAGGTTATATAAAAGTTAGAAATGCACTCTCTCTCTGAGTTCCCATCCCTGCTAGCACCATCACTCCCAGCATCTCCTGACCTTACATGGACCTAGAGCTGCTTGGCTGATGCACCCAACCATCACCCTCCATTTCACAACAGGACCATAGAAAGTTGAGGGGGAAAAACACAACCTCCTGCTGCCCCCCCCCAGCTGTCATGTCACTCCCACAACAGCCCATGAGAAGAAAAACACTGTCCTGCTCTGAGCAGTTATTGAGGGAGAAAAGCTACTGCAAAATTGATAGCCTTCTCTAAGTATCTGAAGCCCCACAGACAGGTTCTCCTTGGTCCAGCACAGAATTTCAGATAGAAGACAGTAGATACCTGCTTCCTTCTGGTGTTGTAGTGTTTGGAAAGTTGTTTATTTACATTTGGGAATACTGTATATACCTTGTTTGTGTGCTATAGCAGGTTGAAAGAGAATATTTTAACCCAATGGAGGGCAGAAAATGCCTAGGTTTACAATTATTCCTTGCTAATGCCGCATGTGACTGGAGTTGGGTGTTTGCAAAATACATTGATCCTGTCAATACGTCAATTTATATTGTGTTAACGTACCCTATGTATAACAAGATGATTCTTTCACCATACTTCCTGTGTTGCAATTCTTTCAAACCAAGCTTCTGTTTATCAGTTCGTCTCCAATATGGTTACTTATATTTACTTGTACAAACTGTTGAAACAAAAACAGAATCTACAAATAGCAAAGATAGAATTATTCAGTGCACTCACTTTTTTTTTTTGCTTTACTGAGGCCACATCAAATTATTAATGTAAGGTATGTCATTAAAATGCTTCATTTAATCACTTGATTATTTTATTCTGTAGCATAAATTTTTGTAGCAATATATTGTATATATTTCTCCTTATTTTTAGTAAAGATATAATGTGTGGCCTTTTGTCCAAGGATGCTAATATTAAAAAAAGGCAGCAGGTTTTTAATATAAACAAGATTTTCCATCTAAGCTTTGTAACTGATTTCTGAAACGTATGTTTTGTATTCAGTGTACAATAGTACAATGGTACAGCTTAATGGAAGGTTCTGTGATTCATTTCAACCTGATGAATCTGATCTGGTGTATTTCTTATATTTGCTGTTTTGGGATGCCTCTATACAACAGATGTGAAACATGAAGTGCAAAGTTTTTCTTTCCGAAATCTGAAAATTTCAATTTTGGGGAATCCCAGAGTTCTAGGTATGAAGTTAAGCATGTTATATGGACCCAGCCAGAATGTTCCATAAATGAATAAAGGGAAAAATTGTGGAAAGAATTAAATGTTTTCCTTTATTTTATTAGTGCATAACTATATCAGCAAATTATAGATCCTGGGATCTTGAGAAGACTATTATTTTGGGCAGCTTGAATGTTACCCTTTTTCCTGCATCTCAGAAAGGGGGTGGTGGTGAGGGAATTGTTCCTTTTTTTAAATATAAGACGAGTTCTTCAATTGAGTATGCAAAAATCTCATTGCTGTATTTATTCCAAACCTGCACACATAATGTTCAGTCAAGGAGAAAACAGCAAAAAACAGTTGTTGATGGACTTAGTGAAGAACTGGATTAAATAAGCATTAGTCTACTGAAGCTGATTACAGGAATATGAAAATGCAGTATCTTAATGGTACATATTTTCATGTGGCAGCTCAGTTGCCTTTCATTTTGCAGCTAATATGTCTATTCTTATGAGTCATTTACTTCTTTAATTACCTTTTGCAGGCAAGGCACCATGGTATATTAATGTGAATGATTTTTACTGCCAGTTTATCATACAATGCCCCAGAAGTTGAAAGGCGTAATTGACTTGGAAGAGCAGCTCATGAAGGAAACAATATTTAGTTGACAGTTTTTCTTGTACTCTCTGTTGACGTTTATGAGTTTACACTATGCTAAAGGAGTAATAAACACAATTTTCTTTCAATAACAGGAAAGAGTTGCTTCTAAAATACATTGTGGAAAAACAGATTTGTTCATTTCTTGAATAATACAGAAGAACGTGTTGCCTGTGACGAGACATATATGATTGTCAATTGAATTAAATTTCACATGATACATTTATAGCCCGCCTTGGAGCATTAGACAATATTAGGATGCATATGAATCAGATCAAAGTAATGAATATTTGAATTATATACAGATTTGGTTAAATCATCTTTAAATCTTAGTGCTAGATTGTTTGGCAGTTTCTTTTCTTCAAAAGGCCATATTTAACTAAAGAATGGAGTATGTACAAAGGTGAGCAACCATTTTTAAAAGAGTTCTTTGTAAAGCTAATACGATTTGATTTTTTTAATCTTTAAATTGTTGATTTGCCTTAACTTCGGCTAAAGTTAAGATTTATGATCACATCAACTTAATTCGAGCTCCAAAATGTTCTTCTAGATAGAGAGGACATGAAAAGATTTCAAATTCTAAGACAGCAAATTCTACCTTCTAAGGTTGCCATATTCAAAGGGGGAAAGTGAAAAAGCACTCAGATCTGTAATTCATTTCTGGCAGAGCTTGTTCTTTCTAAGTTGGAGAGCCAGTCTGATGTAGTGGTTAAGGTGCCGGCCTTGAAATAAGGAGACTGCAAGTTCAAGTTCTGCCTTAGGCATGAAAAATGACTAGGTGACTTTGGACCTTTGGACTTTCTCTCACTTCACTGTTGTGGGGAAAATAGGAGAAAGAAGGAGTAGTAGGAATGTTTACCGCCTTGAGTTACTTCTAAAGTAATAAAGGCAGGGTAGGATGACGCAAATGTTCTGGATTTAAATCCCAACACAATCTCCAAACTTCCTAGATAACTATATTCAATTTCACTCTTAGCTTGATTTACATTCAGGGTAGTTGTAAACATAAAACAGTCTATAAAATGCAACCCATCTGTGTGCTACCATGCCAAGTTCCTTGAGGAAAGGTGAGATATAAGCATGAAAAGTAAATAAGAGGAGCCTCTTTCTCTTCCTCAGGGAATTAGCATTGTCTATCTTGAGTCTGGGCCAAGAGCTTCCACCTTGCTTGCTTCACACTCATGGCAGCTCTCACTTTAAGGTCTTGTTTCAGATCTTATCCCTGTAGCTACTCCCAACTCCTGTGAAATGCGAGCTGTTTAGCTTGCATAGCCAGCACCACATGGGATGTTGATCAAAAAGGAAATTGACTTTCCCAAGAATGCTTCTCACATTCCTGTTTGCAGGCTACTGCATTGGACACCGAGTACAGAAGCTACAGTCTTATAAATCCTTAGGGAAGCAAACAGTTGGACAGTTCCTGTGAGAGTTCACCCAGTGGATAAGGTACAACTGTGATGAATCATTACATCTCATTTTAATTAAGAGGAAAGCTCCAACTGTCTCTTTGTCCAGTTTGAAACAAGAACGAGCCTAACCCTCCCTTCTTTTCTCTGCCTGCATTTCCTTATGAGCTTGCCAAGGCTTCTTGTGCTGGGTGAGAGGGAGTTAAACTTTTCACAGCTTTTTGTAATCGTTTGCAGTTCAGCCCTGTGCAACATAATGAAAGTTTTTTAGCCATCTGTTGTTAAGCTGGCGGTGACCAAGGCCAGCCTATCCAAATAAAGTTTGGGTCCTGTTGTAAACGGAACCTGTCAGTTTAGCATAGCTTAGCTGACCTCCCCAGTGCGTAGGGCAGCCTGTGGTACCAGGCACCGTCTCTGTGTATTGCTTAGAAAGGAACTATTTGGAAGGACCCTGTTTACTTTTTCCACTTAGTGCCAAAAACTTGTTTTTTTCATAGATCAATGATTTTTTTCATTGTTTAATGAAAATTGAAAAGTTGACTTTTTAACTAG
>JANHFM010009914.1:200779-213535 GCA_032468115.1 Grayia smithii
ATGCAGATTGTTCCCCACCCATCACTATGATCTCTCGCTCGCTCCCTCCCTCCCTCCCTCTCTCTCTCTCTCACACACACACACACACACACACACACACACACACACACTGAATTATCCCATAGCCATTTTCTGACAGAAACTCACTCACTCACTCACTCACTCACTCACTCACTCACTCTATCTATCTATCTATCTATCTATCTATCTCTATCATCTATCTATATCTATCTATCTATCTATCTATCTATCTATCTATCTCTATCTTACAATGATGCCTAGATTAATACTCAAGTACTGAGGTTGTTGCTGCTTCTAATTTACAGAAGGGTTTAAGCTCATTGTACAGATTGCTTTTTCAGCCAGAGGCTTCAGATCCAATGACAGGCAGACCCATCTTTCCATTGGTAACTTTTGGAAGTATTTTTTAAAATAAGATTGAAGCAGATTAGCAATGACCTTCAAAAAGATGACACTAGTACAGTTTAAAGATAAATAATCAGCCTTTAGTTCATTAGATAGCCACAATGCATGACAGAAGGTGACTTTCTTATACTAGTGATGGAATCCAGATTTTTTTTTTTTTTGCATATTTGATATCTATAGCAGAGAAAGAGTGTTACTCCATAAAATGGGAGTTTGGGGTTGATTGTGTTCCATAGGAGAAACAACTGGCCTAAATGCTGTCACCATATCAGCAGTGGTTGTCATACTGCCTGTAGCTGCAGAAGGTCTGGCTTGGCTGTAAATTCTTTTTTAAAAAAACTTGCAAACACTGTAGGGGTGGCATGTACCCAGCTGCCAATAAAGGAACCAAAGCAGTTGTCTAGGGTGACACAAGGAGTAGTGATAGTGCGACCAACAAAAGCAGGCTGCTGGTAAACCAAGCAGATAGCCTCAGTGGTACTAAACTACGTAACCTCTAGATGGCAGCACCGGTATGCAGAAAACTTTGATTCTTTGCTGCCATCAAGTGGTCATGCAGCTGCCTGCAGATCTGAAAACTAGTGTTGATGCAAAGGCTGCTTCATCCTTGGGAGAACAACCAGAGCCATCACTGCTGTTGTTTGTCCCTAGAAGTGCCACTTATATGCAAGAGTCATCGATTAGAACAGGTCTTTTCTTGCAAACACTCTCAGTCTCTCCATGGGTTGGCATAGTACAGTGTTCCTTAATTTTGGCAACTTTTAAGATGTGCCGATTTCAGCTCCTAAGGATTAAAGTTGCCAAAGCTGAGAAACACTGACATACAGGTAATCCTCAACTTTTGAACACTGTTGGGAACAAAATTTCCATTGCTAAGCAAAGTGGTTGTTAAGTAGGTTGCGCCCAATCTTGCGAACTTTTTTGCCATGGTTGTTTAAGGCAGGTCATTAACAGTTGTTAAATGAAACATGTGGATGTTAAGTGAATCTGGCTTCCCCCCATTGATTTTGCATGTTGGACCTGGGACTGTTACAAATGCATGTCAGTTGCAAAGAACCCGAATTTTGATCACCTGACCATGGGAACACTGCAACAGTCTTAAGTGCCAAGACCAGCCATAAGTCACTGTTTTCAGTGCACTTGTAACTTCAAACGGTTGCTAAACAGTTGTAAGATGAGGACTAACTGTAGTAAGTCCCAGCTGAGAGGTTTCCTTAAGTTCCCAGACAGCTCTTCTTAGATCCCTAAGCCTGCAAACTAAAATTGCAACCTTCATCATTGTTTTAGCACAGTTATTCTCTTGCTTTATTATGCGAGGCTAATTTTAAAAGCCATTCTTGCTACAAAAAGAATATCTTCCTTTGCTGTCCCAGAGGGTATTCTTAATCAGGAATAACCACAGGCTAAATTATAATGTAGAAGTCTGCTGCCCTTTTGGTAAGGCTGCCTGCTCATCCTGTGTTTGTTAACAAACACTTCTAAGTACAAAATTGTTGGAGAAATGCTTTTTTCATTATTTTCAGCAACTTCAATTAAAGTAAGAGGCTTATGGGAAAGAAGTAGGAATTAAAAATGTATGGATTTTCCCCAGCAAAGTTTTAGTGATCATTCCCACATAAGCGTTTTCTCCTTTGGTGTTAACTGTCTCAGAGATAGGCCAATTTAAGTAATATCCTCCAACAAACATTGGTCTTTCAACAGTGAAAAGAGAGCCCAGCAGCTAATCAAATTTCTAAGCAATTTTCAAGAAATGGAACTCTTAAGGTTCTGTAAATGTAAATGGGTGGCATTTCCAAGAGATTTTCCGATTAATAAATACTAGCAGACCTCAGAATTACTGGTTACCATATTAAGATACAATCCAGAAGCACAGGTACAGGTAGTCCTCAACTTACGACCACGATTGAGCCCAAAATTTCTATGGCTGAGTGAAACTGTCAAGTGAATTTGGCCCTGTTTTATAAATTTTTTGCAACAGTTGTTAAGTGAATCATTACAGTTGTTAATTTAGTACAGGGGTGTCAAACTCATGGTATCACGTTGTCACGTGACGTAGCGTGACTTTTCCCCCCTTCATTAAAACAGGGGTTAGGGTGGCCAGCACATGACACATTGGCCCGCGGGCCGTGACTTTGACACCCCTGATTTAGTAACATGGTTATTAAACGAATCTGGCTTCCCATTGACTTTGCTTATCAGAAGTTCTCTAAAGAGAACTTCTAATATGTCTCTAATATGACCCCAGGACACTGCAATCGTCATAAATATGAGGCAGTTGCCGAGCATCTGAATTTTGATTATATGACTGTGGGGATGTTTCAACACTCGTAAGTGTGTCTATGGAGATTCTCTCACCATCCAGGTCAGGGTTGTCTCAAAGATGCTTTTTCAAAATGAAAGAAAAAAAACACAACCCCATTGTCCAGTTGCCGTTTGAAAAAGCACCTTCAGTTATTTGTGTGAAGAAACGGTGATAAGTCACTTTTTTCAGTGCCATTGTAACTTTGAACAGTCCCTAAACAAATCATTGTAAGTTGAGGTCTACCTATATTTGTCTGGACTGTGATCCTCTTCAGAGCATAAGCACACGTTGCTGTATTTGGGGTGGCCTCCTGAAGTTACTACAGATAACTCCTTCCTAATATCTACAACCAAAAAGTGAAGCACCACAGACACACTGTTCAGTTTAAAATATTTTTGTTTAGCCTGCCTAATTGAGAAGCCTAATTAAAAGATTAAGTGGTGAGGACTGCTGAGTTAGTCCAGCCTATATATATATATATATGAAACCCTCAATTTCCTCCACTTTGCATACCGGGAACAGAAAAAACGGTAGTGCTTTAAAGAAAAGGTGATGCCTCTTTAAAGCAGATATTTCCCATTCTTTCCCCCCCCTTCCCCGCCCCTTCCCACAGCTGCCTAGACTTTCTGTTTCTGTGATCTGCCTTTTGAATGGTTTTTGTGGCTGATCAGTTCCACCTAATGTGTCTCTTGATTTCTGCTATTGTAATACTCAGACGACATGCTGTTCTCTTCATTTTTATAAGCTTTAGATGCTCCTGCCTGTCATACTCTGCCAGTTTATCTTCAGCGTCTGGATTTGCTTTCAGACTTGCATGTCTATCAAGCTGCTGTTGCTTTGAATGTGAGATCAAAAGAAGATGAATTCCAGTGTTAAAAAAAAAAATCCTCATAGGAAGAAAAGATTGGGTCCTGTGTAAACTGACAGCTCCCAATGAGTTATTTTAGGTAGCATTAGCACCTAGAATGACAGACAAGTCCAGGAGTTACATGCTAAATAACAAATATCAGAGATTGTAGCACATTTTGCAATAGCAATACATTTTCTAGAGGAATTCCTTCTTTTTATTAAAAAAAAAAGGTAAACTACTGTTGCTGGTTGTTCTACCGCTCAACCCTTTATAAGCCATCTTCAGCTCCAGTTTGCTTGCCTTGTCAATATCTCTGTCATTTCTCTTAGATGTCAAAAGAGCAGGACTTTAATAACTGAGGCTAAGGAAGGGGAGCAGGAGAGATGGCGAATGGAAGACAGTTTACTTAGTCATTTGGATTTAAATAGGTATTTTGCTTTGGTGACGGGGAATGTAAGAAAAAGAATGATTCTGGGGGAAGATATTGAAGGCACACTCCTGAGAACTTTGATGCACAGTCTGATTTATTTGAAAGGGGGAAAATGTTATGAAGGAATTTGAATAATTGCTGTGAAGTCTGGCCAACCTTAACAGACATTTATTGACATAAGTGCGTGGGTACCACGAAGAGTGTGAAAAACAAGCTTTCCAAAACTATGTACAAATAAAAGGATTTGCCTAGCTTCATGGCTAAGATGCATTTGCCGTTGTTTCAGCCAGTTATGTATGATTTTTAAGCATGCAGCCGTCTGCTTTAATAGGGTAGAATTAATATAATTTTTTGGCGTGTTAAGCACAACTTTGAAATTACCTGCAAGCTCCAGTTGACTTGGAGATTGGGGCGGGGGGGAATTGCTTAAATTCTTGTGGTTTCTTTGTCGTTTCATAAAAGCAGACTTTGCTACTGTGGAGGCAAGCCTCCCGTTGTTGCCTACAAAGGGCAGTGCTCCAATGTGTTTTCCCTTCAGTGTGTGCTTCAGCTGCACAGCACTTCCTGTTTATTCAAACATCTTTTTACCATTCTTCAACCCCCTGCTTCAGACAAACAGCCAGGACACATCTTCGGCAAGAAGACGGCGAACTAGAGATTAACAGTAAGCGCTTGCTCTGTGAAACTAAACTCTTTATATTGTCTTTTGAAATATCCAGAGGTGGGGGGAAGAGGACACAATGTAAGGCTGCAAGGAACTTTTATCCGGCTATCTTGTTTGCAATTGTAGAAGATTTTAATTGCTGGGGATTTAAAGCAAATAAGATGCCTTGTGAATGAAAACGAGATGGATTGTAAACTGGTTTCTGCTAACTTTTTCCTCGTTTTGGGTGTGTGTGTGAGCTGTCTTGCTTTTCAAGTATATATCCCAGGAAGTTTCATGTTATCGCTTTCTATAGGGAGGCATACCGTTCATTGACTGTGCGTTTATGTGTGTGAATGTGTACACGCGTTTTAAGTGAATGAGAGGGAGCCAGGAACCATTGTCCTATCATTGTCTCAAGTTCAGGAAGAACAGCAGCAAAGAAGGAGAAAGGGGCTCGAATGAATCTTTGCCTTGTGGCTATTTCCACTTCTGAATCAGTCTTGTTAATATTTGCAGAAAACAAATGCTAATGAAATGCTGGCTACTGATTGGGTGCTGTCTCTTTCATTTATAACTGTTGTCTTGGTACTGCAACAAGCAGAAGGGAAGGAATGAAAGAAGGAAAACTTATTTGCAAGTAGTTTACTTTCACATCAAAGACTGCTCTTCAGATTTGGAGTATTTGATTTAATACCAGAAGCTAATGCTTACAACAGCTGCTACGTTTCAGTAGAACTTGTTTGTGTCCCTTAACACACATTGCATTTTTGTTGGCATTTTATGATATTCCTCAAGGAAAGCCTTCTTAATGTTGGCTGATACCTATCTTTTTATTTAACGGTTTAAAGCGGTCTCGTCAGAGCCATAGAGTTAAAGTGGAAATGGATAATACATAACAGGAACAGCATCCTTAAAAAAGCTTCTATGAAATCTGCGATATGCTAAATATTTTAAGAAGGCAATGTTTTAGAACAAATTCATATTTATGAACAACTGCAGGCACAGCACACATTTAAGAATATGTGTGCGCGTTCATGAAGGATGTGGGAGGGATGGCTGATTTTCAGAAATATGCCATTGGGAAAAATAACAATGTTGGCAACTGCTTGAGGACAGTTTATTTAACTGAAAGATTAATTGCATAGAGAAGATGGAAAGGGTGACTATAGTTATTTACTCAGATGCTAGTGTAGGTGTAGGCCTGCAAAGCTCACTGTGGGAACAGTGGTCTGTTGCCTTTCCTAGTATATCAGTCTGTTTGATGACGATCAGATTTCCCAGCTTGCTGATTCTGTTTTTTTCTGCAGAGCAAGCTTGATTATTTATCAGAAGGAAAAGGGAGTAGCTCAAGTAAATAAACATGTGACCAATCCCTTGTTTTCTTTGTGGCCATAAGAAATTCACGGAAATAATAAAAGCATTGTGTTTTTTATTTATTTATTTTTTTGTAAGGAAGAAAGAACCAAAGCAACATTATGTGTTGATTTAATTTGAAGGAAGAAAAGTTTAAGAGGGTTGTTTTTTTGTTTTGTTTTTTGGCCAGTGTTCCAGGGCTTCGACTTTCTAAAAATTTACAAGGTTCTCGGGCAAAAATTAATCTGCTTCTTTGTGTACTCTTCCACTGGAATGTTTCCATAGATAACATTGCCAACTGCTTGGAACTTGAACTGGATTGATTACAATAAGGCTTGTTTCTCTACCTCCTTTTGAAAATGTCACTTTCTTCTTCTTTTAACTCATCAGCTAGGTGCTGGCCTAAATGAGGGGATTTGCATTCTTGTGGAAGGAGGGGATACTGATTTTTGGAGCAAAGTGTCTATAGGTATACACACCCAAAATCAGTTGTTCTCAGTGAACATGTGGCTTTGCAACCGTGTTAAAGCACCTTTTTTAGGGGGGGGGGTCATGGTTCCTGTGAATGTTATTATACACACTTCTGTTTTTAATGATATCTCAGGAGAATATAAGAAGAAAAAATCTTACAAACTAAATTACTATCAATAAAGGAAAGTATATATGGCAAAGTTAATAGGAGCAATGTTGTATGTTTTACTGATTTCACCGAATTACAAAAAAAGATACAAAAATGATTTTTATATTGGATATATGGATAACTAAATAGATGTGTTTAAGAATCTTACGTTATCTCTCCGACTTGACCATTGCATTAGTCTATAACATTAAATGATTAGCTTCATTCTGTTGCTAGAACCATATTGAAATGCTGTAAGAAGTTTTAATAGGTTACTTTTGTCCTCTTCCAGCTACCAACTTTAGCAAACAATTTATGAATCTGAGCTAACAATGTGTTATAATATTACCATGGATCCTGCTGGGAACAGATTTCTTTAACATGTATTCTATAAAGGGCGAAAGAACAGCAGGAATAAAGTCCAGCTAGTATTCATTCTTCTTTCTGAAAACATTCAATTTATTTTTAATATATATGAGGTAGGCAGAATTCATAGCTTTTACAGCTGTTCATTACAAAAATGTCCTACCTACTGAAAGCAATATAAGCTCTTCACAGAGGCCTTGTGTCTCTTTTGTATGATTTTTCTGGACTGACTGTGTCACCTATATAGCATCATCTAATAACATAGTCATTCGAGGTAGTGCTGGGAAGAAGTAGCCTCTATAGACGCCTCCACATTACTATGAACATGGGCAGTTTTGTTATTCAGAAAAAAAAAAGGATAACACCTTTATTTCCAAAGCAATCTTGTGCAACTCTGTTTAATAACCAAATGTTTTATCAGGGGTTGGTTGTTTTTTTTTTTTTGGTTCTTTTAAAAAAAAGAACATCTAATTTTTATCACATAACCACAGGGACTCTGCAATGGTTATAAGTCATTTATTTTTCAGCCCAGTTGTAACTTCAGTTATAAGTGAGAGGAATATCTTTACTGGTAATGAAGCCTCAGTGAAGTTAATCTGGGCTGAGGAACTTTGTAGAATCTCTTGGCTTTTATTCTGGTCTCCTGTACTATGAGACGGAGAATTACTCTTTTATTGGGACAGCTTTGTCACGGTGTAAATTATGTCACTTTATCATAATTTGTGGATCAGATCAATCTAATACAACATCCAGTTTCTTTTATTAGCCAACCTGATGCCCTTAAAATGGCAACAACAGTAGAAAAGAATAAGAGGGGAACTGATTGCTTTGTCCTACTTTTGTCTCCTAGCAACTTACAGTATATTCAGTGGTATACTGTTTATAAAACTGGAGTTTTATACTTCATGTAGCTGCAAACATTAATGTGACTTATCTAATCTTCTTTTAAAAAGTCTAGAAACCATTTTCACCCAGTGAAATACAGTTAGTTTGTCAGTTAGTTATTGGATGACTTCACCTATCATTAAAGAAAGAAAAAGAATTTTCTCTTTTTCTTCACACCACCATTGTGTTATCAACATCAATTATTTTCCTTTTCAGACTCCTCCAGAACCCAGTTTCACCGAACTATTTTTGTCTTCACTAGTTGTTAAATGAAAAGGAATACTCCTTTTCTACTTGCTAATTGGTCCTTGTACTATGTTTACTGCACAAGTTCATATTCTGTTGTAAGAATCTGCTGTGAAGAGAGTTATTGGTGACATTCAGTAGATTAAAAAAAACAGATGTCAAAAATGTTAATTTGATGAAGTTTTATGTACAAAAAGAGGATTTTAGATATATTACAGTTGTCAACATAGTACTAACACACTTGCTTCTTTACATATGTATCTACCTAAGGTAAAGGTTACCCCGCACATGCATGCTAATCGTTTTCCGGCTCTAGGATTGGTGCTCATCTCTGTTTCTAATCTGAAGAGGTAGCCCTGTCCAAAGATGCCTCTGCGGTCATGTGGCCAACATGACTCGATGCCGAAGGCACACAGAGTGCTGTTCAGGGGTGTTATTCAGCAGGTTCTGACAGGTTCTGGAGAACCGGTAGTGAAATTTTTGAGTAGTTTGGAGAACCAGCAAATACCATCTCTGGCTGGCCCCAGAATGGGGAGGGAATGGGGATTTTTGCAACATCTTTCCCCTTCCATGCCCACCAAGCCACGCCCACAGAACCGTAGCAAAAAATTTTGATTTCCACCACTGGCGCTATTACCGTCCCACCAAAGTGGTTCCTATTTTTCCTCTTGCATTTTTTACATGCTTTTGAACTGCTAGGTTAGCAGAAGCTGGAACAAGTAACGGAAGCTCACCCTGTTACGCAACGCTAGGGATTCGAACCGCTGAACTGCTGACCCTCAGATCGACAAGCTCAGCATCTTAGCCACTAAACCACTGCGTCCCCTATGTATCTACCTACTCATACCCAAAATAAGTTAATCTATGCCATTCCATGGGGATTGTTTACGGCCTTGAAAAAAGAAGGCATTCTTTTTGAATGGATTGTATCACCCTAGCATATAAAAATAAGCCGTTTGCAGTGACCAAAAACGTGACCTCATTTCTCATCTACAGTTTATGTGCTAAGAGAGACAGAAAGCTTACTTAAAAGCTCTTGATGCAACAGTTGACAAGCTGCATTAGAGGACAGAAGTCAGCATAATAAGAGTTGGTGACCATTAAGATTGAATGGAGATCTGACAGCTAATTTCATAAAGACCATCTAAAGTCACACGCTGTCTTAGAGGATGGGAGGGTGGGTAGACAAGCCCAACGCTAGCCAGCTTTATTTCTTTTTGGTGCTCTTCCTCTTTCTTGTCTAGCTCCAGAGAAGTAATAACTTGATTGGCCTTTAGAATTACAGGGCAAGCAGTTGGACTTTGGGTCAAGGGTGAGCTGAGATTCTCTGAAGCAGCTGGAGAAGGTGAGAGTTGAACTGAACAATTGAACAGGCGACATGGGTTGACCTTGTAATAAAAGTTGCTATTAGCACTCCCCCAGTCTTTTCTCCAAATATTAAGTTTAAGATGGAGAATGGATAACATCCTCTTCTTGTGCTTTGGTGAGGTGCTGTCAGTTCTCTGTGCTTTAATTTAATTATATACTCAGTGACTCTAAATACCAGAAGTCCTGACTGTGAATATCCCTGTAGCATCTTGGAACCCCATGCAAAGCACCAGAAGGGATCTGCAATGAATGCTACTAAACCACATCAACTCAGATTTTAAAAACTTAACAAAAATTGCCACCCATTCCTTTATTTTTAATTTTGAGCATCTGTTTCTCCCCCTCCCCTCAGCCCCCCCCCCCCTTTTGGCTCCACTAGGTTATACAATGTACAGTGCTTGTTTCTTTACAACTCCCATCATTGCCCCCACAGGCATGACCTGAGGGGGCCATCTAGGCAAGCATCTTGGGAATTGTAGTCCAGTGTGTCTTGAAGGTAGGGGGTTGGGAAAATGACATTGTACTTTTCAGGATCTTTGTTTGATAATGAGCCGAAATAAAATATAAATGTGGATGCCAAGGAATGTTATAGGTATGTTATTAGAGATTACATTTCATTGAATCTTTTATTCTGGTATCCGTGTATGGATCTCAGACTAAAATTGCTCATGACAGTGCTGCTTTTATGCCAGGTAGATACTCTCTTTCATACTGAAAATTGTCTTTGTTCAGATATTTTTAGTGTCTTTTAGAGTAGTATGTCAGAGTAGAAATAGAAACAGAACAGTCTGAATTTTGCTAAGAAATATGAGGCTTCCTTTGCTTATTATAGTTACTGGTCACTGTTCTTTTTAAATTAATAGTTGATTATATTTTCCAACCTATGGAACGAAATGAATTCAATACCATGTAATCAGCTTCAGCTTTAGCATCTCAGCGAACATATGCCGAAGGATGCTTCCCCTCCCGCTTTCCATGTAGGCATCTTGCACAGGACTATTTCTTTCTTCTTTTACATTGGTGAAGTCTTTACTCTTCCCACTGTTAACACCTACGCATGTACTGAACATCTCCAAGGAGACCAGGAAACCCTTGAGTCCAGCAATGGTGAATCCTCCAATGAGGCAGCAAGCAGGGGACACGTCCTTGAGGCATGTAAGCTTCCAGCTGTCCTCTTACAGGCATTAATTTCCTTCTGGCTCCTACAAGCAGAATTTGTCCTTCATATCTGAAATGTTGGTGAGTCCTTTAGCTTCCTTGGAGTGAGCTGCCTAGGAATACAGTTCATGAATCTCTTTGTTCTTTTCCCCCAGTCTCCAGGTTTTATCACCTGCTACATACTCAAAAATTCCAAATGTATCTTCAGCTGTGTCACTGGCGTCCCAATTCCTTTTATAGTTTCCCTTGCCACTGTTTCTTAGATCCGGCTATTGCTGATTTATTACATGGGGGTGCATTATTCCCCCTTGAAACTAGGCAGGGATCTTGAATATATAGCATTCCAGTTCTGGTTTGAATTGTAAAGATAGTACTTGTGTTGTTAGCTGATGTTTTCATAACAGTCAAAAAGTGGATTGAATACTGAACGGTCAAAGTCACTGTTTAACAGACTTTACTTAAATATGTAAATGAATATTAGGTTATTTAAAATAACAAGATCAATAACCTTGTTAACAACACGGGCAAAAGCCAAATAGCATAAATATGCAATTATTGTCTAACTCTAGTAAAAAAAAAAAAAAGTTTATTTTTTTTTAATGTTAAAGGGAGTCCAGTGTCCATAGAAACACAGGATTTCCCAGTTCATTTATTTATTTTTCCGGCACACTGCTGCAAGAGTTCAAACTGTGGGTTGTAACTCTCTCTGGTTGGCTAGAAGATTGAGTTAATTTTGTTCAAAAGCTCCTCCTCCTTCCTGTTGAGCTCCATATTATTAACTCAATCTGGCTAAGAGAAGACCTACTTCCTACCATTTGAACTCTTGCAGCTAAGAATTTATTAATTATTACAATTTATTCTTTATTTTTTTACCTAATTTAGTTTTTACCTCCTCCCTTTTAATTTCTGCCTAATTTTTCCTTTATTCCTCCTTCCCCTCTCGGGCTCTGCCGGTGGGGGGGGGAGCGGCAAAAACCTTAAAAGGCTAAAAGCCTCCACCTTTTTTTTCCCTTTTTGTCTCCGGCTGCCTTAACTGCCTCCTTATGATCGCGGGGCTCCGCAGGCAGCCCGAAAACATTGCAGCCGCTTTTTTTCCCTTCTCGGGCAGCCGCCTCACAGCTGATTCTGCCCTCAATGGCCCGGATCGCCTTGCTGCTTAGCGGTTCGCGCACCGGCTTCTTTAGCGCGCCAAAAACCGCGGCGGCCATCTTTTTTCGTCAAAATTGGCCGCTGAAGCGAGGAATCGCCCCCTTCAGCGGCGAAGACTCAGGATCACCCCAGGAGACTCCGGAGAGTCTCCCAGGCCTCCCTACCTTCTCCTGGAACTTCTACTGAAGACGGTGGCCATTTTGAGGACCCCTGCAATTAATAGATTAAAATCGTGAGTCCATGCCTTTTCTAACTCTGGGGGTTCCGTTGTGCCGGGCCTGGGAGTAATTGGGACAGACTACTAATGCTTCTTTGGCACCAGGGTTCCGTGTAGTCGGGCCTGCCAAATAATATGCTTCATATTACCCCATTATTATATTCAAAATTCAGGTTCTGTTGTGACAGGCCTGCTAGCATTCCATGACACAGCAATTTATATTGGTGGCACAAGGTTCCGTGTAGTCGGGCCTATCAATTCATTTAGCACTGTGTCTATACTATTATTCAGGTTCTGTAGTGATGGGCCTGTAACCAGAGTGTAATAAAATATTAATAATTCATAATTACATTGATATAAAATATTGATGTGCAAGGGTTCCGTAAAGCTGGGCCTGCACACTGTATACTAACATTGGACTGGCTCCACAGTGTTGGCAGCTTGTTTCCATATATTTGATCACAAAATTAATTGGCTCAAATGTAATATGTCTGGTATCTCATAAGTAACCCTTACCTCTGCAGAATATGGAAGACTTCACTCCAACTTCCTCTCCAGGCTCTGCCTCTCCAACGCATGCACCTGATCCTGAGGAAATACAGGAGCCTATTACCAAAAAGGCACGCATTTCTGGTCCCAAAACCAGATCCAAGGCAGCACATTTATCTAGACAAGACAAAGATGCACAGCGCAGGCAAAGAGCCCTAGAAAAAGAATTTGCTAAGGCACAAAAAAGAGCAG
>JANHFM010009914.1:234555-246031 GCA_032468115.1 Grayia smithii
CTTCCATCCTTTCGAGGTAGGTAAACTGAGGACCCAGACTGTTGGGGGCAATAAGCTGACTTTGTAAAAATGCCGCTCTGGGGGGGGGGGTGGCAAAAGCCCTAATAAGCAGGCATGTACAAGGAATGAAGGCTATGGCTAAGCACATTGATTTGTGCCAGGGGTGGGTTCTATTTACTTTTACTACCGGTTCTGACGATGCATGCACTTCGCGCGTGACCGGTGGGCGCGCACCAAACGGGTGCTCCACACATGCACAGTAGGTTTTTTTTGCAGAAAAAACCCTCAAAAAAGTGTTCTGCGCATGCGCAGAGCGCGCAGAGCACAGAGAATGGTAAGTACTGGCGCGCAGGTGGGCCCAGCTCCCAGTCGTGGAGAACCAGTTCGGTGACATCACAGCATCACCGCTACCAGATCGTGTGAACCAGCCCAAACCAGGAGTAAACCACCACTGATTTGTGCTTAAGAAATTGTAAGCCGCCCTGAGTCTCCGGAGGAGGGCGGGATATAAGTTGAAATAAACAAAAAAAAAAGGTTCATGTGGCAAGAAAAAACACGGCACAAGTGCAGTGAGGCTTCTATAAGATGTATGAATGATGAGGGAGGTAAAGTGTGGGTGCAGCAAGGCTTGGGGAGAGTGTTCAGGTGGGCTATGAGACACAGTGAGAGTAGAATGGCTAGGGAAAGGTGTACTGAAGGGGAAGACTTATTTGAACAGCAGACTGCACTCTTCTCTGTTAGTTCAAGGTCACAAATTGTGATTATACGATCCTGTTAAGTGCGAACTAGTTGCCAGGCACCCAAACTGAGGGCAGGGGTATTGTAACAATCCTAACCACTATTCAGTACTATTGTAACTTCAAAAGGTTGTTGAATGAGTGACCATTAACAATATAACAGAATAACAAAGTTGGAAGAAGCCTTAGTGGTCTTCTAATCCAATCACCTGCTCAAGCAGGAGACCCTGTACCATTACAGACAAATGACTGTCCAATCTCTTCTTAAAAACTCATAACTTCTGAATGTAAGTCATTCAACCGATTAATTGTTCTCCCTAAAAATAAATTTCTCCTTATTTCTAGGTTGGATCTCTCTTTGATAAGTTTCCAGCATTTCTTGTTCTGCCTTTAGATGTTTTTTCTGCCTTTAGAAAATAGGTTGACTCTCTCTTCTTTGTGACAGCCCCTTAGATACTCGAAGACTGCTATCAGATTACATCTTTTCCTTCTCTTCATTAGCAACAGCAATAGCACTTAGACTTATATACTGCTTCAAGGTGCTTTACAGCCCTCTTTCCGGTTTACACAGTCAGCATATTGCCCCCAACAATCTGGGTCCTCATTTTACCCACCTCGGAAGGATGGAATCTTGAGCCTGGTGAGATTCGATCTGCCAAACTGTTGGCAGCTGGTGATCAGCAGAAGTAGCCTGCAGTACTGCACTCTAACCACTGCACTACTGCAGCTCTTAATTACACTAGACATTGCCAGGTCATGCAACTTTCTTCATATGTTTTAGCCTCCAGTCTCCTAAATATCTTTGTTGCTTTTCTCTGCACTTTTTCTAGGGTCTCAACATCTTTTTTGCAGTATGGTGACCAGAAATGGATGCAGTATTCTAGGTGTGGCCTCACCAGTGCAGCATAAAGCAGCAATTACATCTAGTGTGATCTTGATACTCTGTTGATGTGGCCCAGGACTGAATTGGCTCTTTTGGCAGCTCCATCAACTAAGGACTGCCTGTATGAATAGATATAAATTTTTTAATGTATTAATTTTTTTCCCCAGATCTCCCCTACAATGTGACTCTGGGTTTGTATGCCAACAAACAACATTACAGAAAATGTTGGACACTCAGCAAAGCTTAGCAGCTATGAACAACAGCAGAACCACAGCCTATTTACTATTGACACACTATATTCCTAGGTAGAGAAAGGCAGACACAACAAAGAAAAAGGAGAAACGGTGGAAACTACAGCTTGACATTGGAATATTTCAGATAAACCCATTCATGTGACCTATTTCTTATTTATACCTTTCTACTGGGTCAGTTGCTAGCCATACCATCTTTCAGATATCAACAATTTGGTTTACCAAGCCACATGTTCCTAACTAACTCTTACTTTTGTCTCCACTCAGGATTCCTTCAGCTTGCTGTGAACATTTTTTTCTTTTTTTTACAAAGATATTTTAAGGACTTCATATGTATGGGGGGGCATTTCATAGAATTAACATGTGTATGGCTGTGAGGATGCAATAGATAACCTACAATTTCTCACAAGTCGATGAATAGAAGTCTCTATGGTAAAGCATTTTCTATGTCTATAGTTATTTTTGCATATGGTTCTGATCTATCTGTCATTTCATGCAGAACACAACTCCATGGTCTTGAAACACTTTACCATATTCACAGTTGAAACTATCAAGAATATTGCAGAGATCTCTGCTGAAAGAAGCAAAAAAGGTTTTGCAAAGTGCTGCTGTACAGCAACAGTTCTCAAACATCTTAGTCTAAATAGCTCTTTACCTTAATAGAATAACAGAATAAAAGAGTTGAAAAGGATTCTGGAGATCTTCTAGTCCAACCCCATGCTCAAACTCAGACCCTATGCCAGTGTTAAAAAACCTTTTCGACACTGAGTGCTGAAACGGGAGTGCACACATGTGCATGTGCTGGAAACCAGAAGAGCAGCCACCCAATGCACATGTGAGCACCGGGAAGTTGATCTTCTGGTTTCCGGCACACACATGCGCACCAGCCAGCTGGTCTTCACACACACATGCATGCTAGAAACTGGAAGACCAGGTGGCCAGCGTGCACACACGCGCTGAAAACCAGAAGATAATCTTCCCGCATATGCATTCATACCAGGAGGCTGCTCCCGCGCATGTGAAGACCAGCCAGTGTGCTGGAACCTGGAAGAGCAACGGACGACAGCTTGCGTGCCTGGAGAGATGGCTCTGCATGCCACTTCTGGCACGCATGCCATAGATTCGCCATCACAGCCCTATACCATTTCAGACAAATGGTTATCCAATCGCTTCTTAAGACCTCCAGTGTCTTATATGAAGACAAATAAACTTCTGGAAGCACTGATTAATTATTCTACTTGTTTTTCTTAGTTTTAGGTTGGTTCTCTCCTTGATTAGTTGTCATGCATTATTTCTTGTTTTGCGCTCAGGTACTTTAGAGAATAAGTTGACCTCCCTCTTATTTATGGCAGCCCCTTAGATATTAGAACATTGCTATCACCAGGACTACAGGATTAGAACATTAGAACATTAGAACATTGCTATCACCAGGATTACACCCCAAGGTTCTGAAGAACTGGTAGACGAGATCTCAGAACTACTGAACTATATCTTTCAAACATTGTGGAGCACTGGGAACTGCCAGAGGACTGGAAAAGAGCTGATGTAGCTCCCATTTTCAGAAAAGGAAAAAAAATAGATCCAGGAAACTACAGACCTATCAGCTTGACTTCAATACCAGGGAAGATTCTGGAAAATATAATCAAGCAATGAATCAGCAAACACCTAGAAGCAAACAAAGTAATAACCAAAAACCAAAGTAGGTATGTCAAAAACAGATCATGCCAGACTAATCTGGCATGGACAGGATTGTAGGTAGGCTGGGTGCCTCCACGTGTTTGCTGGACTCTTGTCCCTCCTGGCTTATCTCGTCAACCAGGGAGGTGACTAGAGCCTGGATCCAGGCCATTGTCAACGCTTCTTTGAGGGAGGGGGTCTTCCCCGCCATCCTGAAGGAGGCGGTGGTTCGACCCCTCCTCAAGAAGCCGGCCTTGAATTCAGACTCCCTTAACAACTTCCGGCCAGTCTCCAACCTTCGCTTTACAGCGAAGGTTGTTGAGTCCGTAGTGGCACAACAGCTTCCTCAATTCCTGGAGGAAACGGACTATCTAGACCCATACCAATCGGGCTTTGGGCGCGGTCACAGCACAGAAATGGCATTGGTCACCCTGGTGAATGATCTCTGGCTGGCCCGGGATGGTGGATATTCCTCCATCCTGGTGCTATTTGACCTCTCAGTGGCTTTTGATACCATCGACCATGGTATCCTGCTGTGACAACTCGGGGGGTTGGGGGTTGGAGGCACTGTCCTTCAGGGTTCTCGTCCTACCTCTCGGGTCGCTCGCAGTTTGTATGGGCGGGGGGACAGAGGTCATCCCTGAGGCCCCTCTCATGTGGGATACCTCAGGGGTCAGTCCTCCCCCCCTGCTCTTTAACATCTATATGAAGCTGCTGGGTGAGATAATTTGAAGTTTCGGGGTGAGGTATCATCAGTATGCTGATGATACCCAGTTACACATCTCCACCCCGGACAATCCCAGGGATGCCCTTTCCATGATGTCCCGGTGCCTGGAGGCAGTACGGGTCTGGATGAGTAGAAACAGGCTCAAACTCAACCCCTCCAAGACTGAGTGGCTATGGCTGCCGGCATCTCAAGGTCTAGAGGCCCCATCATTTATGATGGGAGGGGAGCCACATGCTCCCTCTGAAAGGGTGCGCAACCTAGGAGTCCTCCTGGACTCACGGCTATCTTTAGAAGACCATTTGACAGCCGTGACCAGGGGGGCCTTCGCCCAGGTTTGCCTGGTGCCACAGTTGCGCCCTTTCCTAGCCTGGGATGCTCTTTACACAGTCATTCATGCACTGCTTACTTCCCGTCTAGATTACTGCAACGCCCTCTACATGGGGCTGCCCTTGAGGTGCACCCAGAGGCTCCAGCTGGTTCAGAATGCAACCGCATGGGTACTTACGGGAGCTTCCCGTTACTCCCATGTGACACCTCTCCTGCGCGAGCTGCACTGGCTGCTGCTGGTCCTCCAGATTCGCTTCAAGATGCTGGTGCTCACCTATAAAGCCCTACATGGCATCGGCCCAGGGTACTTGCAGGACCACCTTCTGTCTCTATCCCACTGCCCTGTGCGCTTACATAGGGCTGCCCTCCTCAGGGTGCCATCGGCCAGACAATGTTGGTTGGTGGCGCCCAGGGCGAGAACGTTCTCTGTGGGCGCACCGACCCTCTGGAATGGGTTACCCAACGACCTTCGGACCGCCCCTGACCTCCACTCCTTCCATCGCAGCCTGAAGATGTGGCTGTTTGAACAGATCAGTTGACGTGATCTCATTTTTAATTAAATTGGGTTTTGGGTTTGTTTTAAATTGTTTTAAATTATTTTTTAAATTTCTAATTGTTTTCACTGTTTTAACTTTTGTAAGCCGCCCCGAGTCCCGTGGGAGAGGGATGGCATATAAATCGTGAAAATAAATAAATAAATAAATAAGCAAACAAATAAACAAACAAACAAACTGGAACTCACCGTCTCCTGGTTTCTAGGCCAGCACTGTTTCTGTATTTTGATCCCACTTTTGACACCATGTTTCAAGAAGTTTAATCAAAATGCAGTTAACAGTGATAAGCCATCATTAGGAGTATATATATACATATACATATACACATACATACACACACACACACACATACATACATGTGACAGGAACTGGAAATATCTCACAGGAGCAGCTGAAAGCAACTCCTAGAGGCAGGAAATGCATCTCAGAATAAACCTGCCAACACAGCTGACATAACCACTGTAACAAGCACCTTCAGCACTACGCCAAAATGATTTCTAAAATGATTACAGAGAAGTAATATTTGTAACTTGAATTTCACGCATAAGCTGTACATACACTGTACATATTTATTTTTAATTGGAAGTGGTATTAAAATAATTTTTTGAAGATAACTGTCTTAGTCTTACAGGGTACCAGGACATTCTGGAATCATGGTTTTAGGTTGGTCGTTATATTCCAGAGCACTTGTACTTGTGAAACTCTTCAGAAATAGAAGTTCCTTCATTATTAAGGTTTAATAACTGGGAATTGGTGGCCATAGCACCTGGTGAGTGGCTTAATAGTAATTGGAGTGGTGAGATATCTAATTGTGAACAATTCTTTTTTCTTATTCTTCTTTTTTGCGAAGTACCTTTTTTATTAACTTTCCCAGTGCCAGCTTGGGTTTAAGAAAATGGCTGTGGGACTGGGCTGAAGCAATAGTGATTACAAAGATTTAAAGGTTCAAGAGATATATGGAATTTGGAAAGACATGTGTCATTGCTTCTTATAACAATCAAAACAGGAATATTAATACTGTCCCTGAGGAAAAATATACCTGTTTCTAAGCTATAAATAACTCGTTCATCTCAACATGATAGAGTTATGAAAAGAGGGCACCTTTCTATGCTTCCCAAATCAACAAAGGTCCAAATTCAAGGTTTAATATTGCTCTTTATGTGCCCTATACCTTTAATTAATAACATCCACATAAATAAGGTTTAGAAAGGAAAAAAGAGAGAGCAAATGCACACATAAAAGCAGTTAAACTAAATACATGGAATTAGCTTCTAGATCCCATTATTAAACACTCTTTGTCTTCTTTGTTGCTATTTCTCATATTATTGTTATTGTTAATTGATGAAGCAAAAGTTATTTCAAAGTGATTCTAACGCAAGGTAGGTTATCTAGCATTCCTTTAATCTAGCGCTGACTGTGCTTAGTCTTAAAGCTCAACATCTAATAAAGAGTCGCCAACCTAATTTTTTAATGCAATTTACCAATTGGGGTCCCACAAAAGGTAGATTATATTTTATGGCTTATGAACAGCAGGACAGATATTTCAGTAAATCTGCAGACAGTGGTAATTTTGTGGAAAGTGCACAAATGAATCTGGGGGGAAAAATAAAGTATTTTATTGCCTGCCTACACAACTGCATTCACAGTTCTCACACCAAAATCATGTATGTATGATGCTTACGTTGATTATATAGAATGTAATAACGGCTACATGAAGAAAATGGAAATTAAATTCAAAAGCAGAATTAATTCTCTTTGTGAAAAACTTAGAATACCAATAGGAGGTGTTGGCATCAGAAACTGACAAGCCAATTCAGGGGAAAAATAATCCCCTCGAACACTCATTTCCACTCTGATCTAGACTAGAGGCAACAATCACTATTATGTTTCCCTAATAACAGTTCCCAGTATCCTTCCTTGAAGATTCTCAAATGACTTTCAGCATGATGTAAAGAGTCTCATGATTTTATGTTATAAAGGAGAAGTTGCATAGAAATCATTTTGCCATGTCCTGAACCATTGATTGGTTGGTCTCAGGCAGGAAAAGTGTGCGTATGAAGTCCAGAAAATATCCATTTAGCAGTTTCAAAGTCACCCTTAATAAAATGTGTGGAGAAGGCATTGCCATTTATAATGGAAGAAGTGATTCTATATTTAATTAACTTTACAAATTAATTTACAGTCCTTTCTTGTTCTCCATCATAAACAGTTACCACTTGCTTGTCTGTAATCCATAATGTAAAACCAGGTTTTTTTTACCGTGCTTTGGGATTAAATTAGCATAGATACCTTGGATTATAAAATGGCTTTATCAGGAATCAGATTGCTGAGCCTAATAGATGGAAAATTATTTGCTGCAAAACATACATCCCATGCTAACCAGCACCTAAATGGTATCCCATAAGGGCTGCCCACACTTTCTTTAATTTCTGCACTTTTATCTTTAAAGGAGAATAACAGGATTGAAATGAGAGGTCCTTGGTGCTCTTTGGGCTTGGTTGTTTTCTTGCACACTTTTCATTACCCCAGTTAGGTAACATCATTAATGCTAGTTTAGAATTGATGATGTTATCTAGTTTGGATAATGAATAACATCTACAAGAAAACAACCAGAGAGCACCAAGGACCCTTCACTTTTATCTTTGCTTTTTTTCCTTCTGTTTTTCCTTTTTCCCTTTTTAAATATTAGTTCTTGTTAGTTTGTATTCTATTCTTAAAATTAATGTTTATTTAAGAAAAAAAATATTCTTGGAATACTTCTGTCTCCCTGCAAGTGCAATGCCTCTCTGTCATTCATGAATCTATTGCTTCAGGCTTCTTTGTAAAGCCATAAGAAAGGCACCATTACTTTGAAAGTCACATTCGATGTAACGAGTGGATTTGTTAAAGCAGCAGAAGCTTGGAAATAGTTGGGCTACTTTAATGAATTTCTCCATGGTGCAAGGTATATCTTTCACATCAAATAGGCATAATCTTCCTTACTAATAGGAAGTGGTTTCTAAAGGATGCAAAAAAAATCTATTCAAGTATTTGGGTAATGGGCGGTGAGTCTTTGTGTTCAAGTGTGGTTGAGAGCCAACTCCATGCTTTACAAAAAGTATATGGAAAAGTTCACAGGTTCTTCCCCCTCACGGTAAGTGAATGGTAATCCACAATACATGGTTGGTGTGTTTAGAACAAGCAATCAGCCTGGCTTTAGTAGAAGGCTGTCCAATGAACTACACTATTTTTTTTTAATCATCTTTGACTCATATTGACTTTGTGGGCACACCTCTGCAGAGTTGCGATTGCCTTCTGCCTGATCTAGCCTATAGTCTGAAATTTCCAGATGTCCTCTTACCATATGATCTGACCAGGCTGCCTTGTTTGTAAGCCTATCATCTCTTGAGGTCACACTGTAAAATTACATCTATAGAAGTGGTGAACAATACCATACTCTGCTGGATTTTCCATAGAAACACAGTGACCTGCCTTTGCTGACCGTAATGCTTCCAATTATTTAATCCCTTTTCTTGTGAGGAATAAAGACATAAAGGGGGGAAAACAGTTTAGAATGGAAAATACAAAATGAAGAGACAAGAGATGGCAAAGAAGAGTCAAATAAAGCATGGACAAAGACCAGTAAGTAAAAGAAAATTTGGCAAAAGTCAAGGTTCAGCATTGATTTTGCTTTTAACTTTCTGTTTATTCAAATGGTGTAAATACAGATTAACTTCCTGTACTCCTTATTTATCTTCATTTGACTTGTCTGGAGATGTGAACAATAAGCTTCTTGTTTAAATTAGCTTGGAAAAAAGCCCCCATTCTCTCTAACTTGTTCCTGTGTCCTCAGGTATAGATCTATTTATTTAAACCTGTTACAGCTAGTCTCAGGGAAAATGATTCACATGCCACTTGCAGCCATCTGTAAAGAATGCTTGTATCTTAGCTATGCTTGTTTGAAACAACTTTTTATTGTAAATGTTGAACTTACCTGCTAAGCTAAACTGATTTACACTAAGCAAGGTAGCTATAATTATACACAGGACAATAAGAATCTCTATCAGAGAATTCATAATTCTTATAATTTAATTCCTGGCATTTTTATGACATAATTACATCAGTATTCAGGTAGTCCTTGACTTAAAAATATTCATTCAGTGACCATTCAAAATTAGCATTAAATAAAGGTTTTTACAACCTATGATCTTAAGTTACAGCCGCTGCAACACCCCTACAATCACGTGAATGAAATTTGGATACACAGCAATCTGCCTGCCCTTACAACTGATCACAAGGACCCTGAAAGGGCCCCCACCTGCCAATCCCACCTCCCTGGATCTCACCTCCCTTGGGCCTACCTCCTGCCCTATTGGGCCCCATATCTTTCTCCCCTCATCTTGCCTCCCTTCACTTACCTTCACTCCTTTTCCAAGGAGAAGCATGCCACACAGCCTTCTGTACAGAAGCTGTGTGTTGCCATTTCAGAAATGGGCACCAGTTTGGAGGCTGCCACAATTCTTGCAATCGGGAATTGCAGCCACTCTCAAAACGGCACCCACTTTTTTGTGATAGCACCACGCAGCCTCTGCATAGGAAGGCCATGTAGCAGATTGCCTTTTGGAAAGAGAAGTTGCCAATCCGCTGTACAACTTTTCTATACAAAGGACACTATGTGCCAAATTGCAGGCACAATTTTGGGAGTGGCAGAATTGTAGCCAATCACAAAATGGCATGCACTGTGGGAGGGCACCACACAGCCTCTGAACAGGAAGATCATGTTGCAAATTGATTGCTTCTCCTTAGGAAGGGAGGGATGAGCAGGCCCAATAGTGTGGAAGGGGAACTTGTGCAAGAGATGTCCCAGGAGGTGAGGGGGCCTAGGCAGGCCACATGTGAGCTGGAGTGGTGCTGCAATGTGGTATCTCCCAGGTCCTCCCCTAATTCCTGAAGTACTCTATGCTCCACTTAAGAATTGCAACAAGGAGAGCCAGGATCATGATTTGTTAAGTGAGGCAATCATGTGGGTGCTTCACTTAGATTCCCACGATTTACAATTATAATTCTAGGATCAACTGTGATCATAAGTAGAGGACTACCTGTACATCTGATACATGTTTGCATCTGAGTCATAATGATGCTAATTACCCAACAGCTGGTCACATTAGCCTTTCATCTTGCAGACTCAGTATGTGAATCTTTAATCCTACACACAAAAGAAGAGAAGAGAAACCATATTTTGTTCTGTTTATCACATTAACTAATTAACTCTGGGTCTATTCTCTGCAAATTGCAGGTTCATAAATATACAAATATACAGGATATATTTATACAGTATAGAATATATAAAGGGAATTCTTTTTGCCAGCAATCCGTCTCTAATTAGTAGTTAGATTGTATTTTAGAACAAAGTATTTTTTCCTGTTTTCCCCTCCCCCCCAAAAAAAAGTTTAAAAAAAAACTTTTCCACTTCATGCATCCTTACTACCTGAACCCAATTCATTTGTGCCATAAAATATTAGAATAAGAAGCTTTGGGAAGAGTAGTTTGGAGATTGGGTGGCCATGTGTTGCTCTTCAATGCACATTCAAGCTGTTCAGATCACAGGTATCCAAGTATATAGCAGTTTAGCAGCCAAAAAAGGGAGCAGCTGTATGGAAGTTCCAACTTTTGGCTCTTTGCTCCACAGTCATGACTGCCACTAACAGGAAACATGGCCTGTTTTCTCTTGTTGAAAGCTGAACAACAGTGCAGCCGCTAATACGTTGAGTTTGCAGTTGCATATGGTTAACTTGAAGGGGTCTTTCCTCTTATGAAATGGTATACTTTGCTTTGGCAATTGGCGTTTGATTTCAAAATCAGTTGCAGCAATTGAACCTCCTGATCTTGGCCACCTGAGATGTATGAAGGGCTTTCACACCTGACGCCTGAAAGTTTTTAGCACTATTTCATTCCCCCCCTTTTACTGGGCTCCTCCACTTTCAGGAAATTATCTGATTTGATTAATTGGTTTAAAATGTATGTATAGTCTGGAACATTTAAGAAGCAGACTTGAAGGAATGAAGGTGTTGTCTATTGATATAGTAGCCTGCAACTGCTCTATAGTATATTTGCATTTGCTAAGATTCCATACAAGCTGTTCTTAATAAAACATGATATTTATTTTATATGTACCTCCGATTTGCTACTCCGCATGTAGGGGTGCTGCTATGTGAGTGAAGTACAAAACAAAGTTAATAAGCATATTTATATTTATATTTATACTGTATTTATATATACGTAGTTTTATTGATTGTTGTTGTTTGCCTATATTGTGAGCCGCCCCGAGTCCTTCGGGAGAA
>JANHFM010009914.1:249718-271505 GCA_032468115.1 Grayia smithii
CATTAAGTGCGCATGAGGTATCTCAGGGTGGGGAAGGCCATGGGAGGGGCCTAGTGATGGAGTAGGCCACCTGCTTCAGACCACCCAAAGCCTCCTCTGACCCACTGAGATACCTCATGCGTTTGCTTCCCCCCCACCCCATCCTGCCACACTGTATAACTTTCCTTGTGAAGATCTAGCAAGCTGTCTCCTATCCAGCCTCTCATTCCACGCAAGATCACAGCCCCCAGAAGCTTCCAGTCTCCACGCAAAACATTTGCAAGCTGACGGGACGCTTTGTGGGAATGCAATTTTATATAGGACTTAATGCATTCTTTTTCAGAATTTCCTGCTGCAGATAATACTTGGTAGTATTTGAAATTCACACATAGGATTATAAATAGTGAGAAGAGCTTTACTAATGAATTATCATGGTGTGTATCAACATGCACTGAAATATGTAGGTAGTTCTTGACTTACTACCATGTGTTTTGTGACCCTTCAAAGTTATAGTGGTGCTGAAAAAAAGTGAATTATGATCGGTTTTCACACGATCTTTGCAATATCCCTGTGGTCACGTGATCAAAATTAGGGCACTTGGCAATCGGTTTGTGTTTATGACAGTTGCACTGTTCTGGGTCAGATAACTGGTTGTAACCTTCCTAGCCAGCCTTCCCACAAGCAAAGTCCATGGGGGAAGCCAGATTCACTTAATGACTGCATAATTCAATTAACTGCGGTGATTTGCTTAACAACTATGGCAAAAAGGTCATAAAATGAAGCACGACTCACTTAACAGCTGCCTTGCTTAGCAAAAAAAAATAAAATTGGGGGATTAATTGTGGTGGTAAGTCGAGAACTACCTGTGTGGCTGGCACCATCTGTGACTTTTAAAAGAACTTTAAATCAACTTCTTCACTGTGTTTAGCTAGCTTTAGCTGATTTCACTAATAATGGATTTTATCCATGCAAGCACCCACCCACACAGAGGGGTCATATTTTATATTCCTTTTTCTAAGTTGAGGAGAGAATTCTATGGGTCTTGAAAGGCGATAAGAAACTGCATTAGAAAATAAATGCCTATGTTTTGGGTTTTTTTCTGCCTCTTGGTGGGAAACACTTTCGGAAAATAAGGTCATTATAAGAGTAGTTTAGTGCCTCTTTGCTGCCCAGGTGCAGCAAAGTGGAGAGTAATGAAGAGTGCAGGGTTAATAGATCCCAATACTCACAGTTGTAATGATCTAAAGATCCCTGCACTCAAAGCATCCTTGGGCTCTAATTTTGTTCCTTCTCCTTTCCTTTCTTCCCAACAGTCCTTTTTGAATACTCACAGAAAATCTGTTAGTAGAATTGAACATATATATTGAACGTGTAATAAACACAAAATTCATAAGATCCCTTTATACCTTTTGTGTAAAGGAGAAAAGTTTTACTAAAACAAATGACAGAAATGATGAGATATATTCTAAAGGGTGTTGCATTTACTGGGCACATTTCTAAGAATTTACCTAAGTTACTAAAATTTAGGATCACTTTTCTAGTACGTCACATAACTGAATGTATTCCATTCAAGCTCCCATGGAACAATTTTCTGTAAGCGTGTCATTGGATCAGAACTTCTCGTGTAAAAATTCATCATTAACGTATTTTCTTTCTCATGAAAAGTAAAATTATCATTTATTAGGCAAGAAGAAAGCAGTTAATTAAGATCAATCAAATATAAAACACAGGGCAGAAATATTCTGATATTTATAAGAACACGTCAGATCCAATTATATATAAAATAGTGCTTATTTCATTCATTATTAATAACTGCATGATTTGAGAAAAACAATAATTTTTTCTGAAGCTTTCTCCAGAGCTCTTCTGACTATTATCTTCATCTTTCACCTGAATGTTGATGCTGCCTGCTGTGCATATAAAAATTAACTGGTAATATTACTATTACAAAAACATTGTAATATCAAGGGCTAAAAATAGCATCTTTATGCCAGAATGTATCCCAACTAAAACTGTCAATTTTAATTTAAAGTCATCTACATTATAATGTGTACACAAATATAATTAATAAGGAATAGTATACTGCTATGGTATGAACATGATAAGTATAAACCTGTTAAATAGATAGATACCAAGGCAATCCTTATATTGCATCTTTACTTTTGGTTTCTTTTAAGAAGAATAGGAAGCATCATTCTTTACGGGGTTTCTCATTATTTGTTCCACCAGAAATAAAAACCATCAATTAAAGAAGGCTCAGATCAATAAATAAGATACTGCCATTTGAAAATACTGTTGCAATGTTACTTTATAGAAATTGCTTCAATCTCAAATTATTTTTGCAGATTATTGCTCTTTTCTTATCCGTAATTGCAGTGGTGTAAGATTATTTCTTGTAAACTAACCACAGAAATATAACTCTGTTAAAACTTTTGCTTATAAAGGATTAGGTTTTACATGCTTCCTTTGCCTTCTGATGCTATGATCTATCTGTATAATGTCAGTATTGGTTTGGACCGCATTCTGTTACGATCTGCTATCCTTTTAAGAAAATCTGCTAAATTCACACCTGATCTTTTTCACTGAGAAATATTAAAAGTGGACAAGGCTTTAATTCTGCATATGAATTTATCAGGATCTACATACAGTAAATCTTAATGACAGATTACTCTCTTTGTAAGGGAATTTTATGATCTAATTGGATATAATCTATGACCAAAACAAACAACAACATTTGCCTCTGATGTTCCTATGAATTTTTAGACTTGTTAGAAAGGTAGTGGCTTTTCTAGAATTGGTTAGTTTTCCTCTGGACAGTTGAAATCTTTTTCTTATGGGTTAGTTGCTAAATTGTAGCCTCAATAAAAACACATTACTCTTTTGCTGGAACTAAATTCCTTGTCTTATTTATGAAATAGTAATATGATACATTTAATATTATCAAACAACTACCGTGTTTCCCTGAAAATAAGACCCTGTCTTATATTTTTTTGAACCCTGAAATAAGTGCTTGGCCTTATTTTCGGGTATGTCTTATTATTTTGGGGCACGTGGAGCAAGACGGGGTTTTTCTTGCCATTTTACCTGATTTCCAGCTCTGTCTCCCTAACCCTAATCAGAGGAAATGGTGGGGACCAGCTGTGCAGCATTTAAATATTTTGGCAGGGGGGGTGGACTTATTTTAGCACATTTGCTCAAAAGCCCGATTGGGCTTATTATCAGGGGATGTCTTATTTTAGGGGAAACAGGGTATAACTACCTATCCCAGATCCTTGGGAATGCCAAACCTAGTCCAAACATCTGGCTGACTGTGCAGTCAACAATAGTAATATGGATGGGAATAGCGGATGATTCTTGCTGGTTGCTGGGGGTTTTCTGTTGTCCTTCTTATACAGACAATGGCAGAAACCTTTTGCTTCTAATTAAGCCTCCATCTAGATAACTCTTTCCAAAATCAGATAGAAATCCTAAGGCAAAATGTCTTGGGAAATAACCAGAGTAAAATATCTGAAACCTTAATACACAGGAATAGGGAATAAGCACATCTGAGCTGTTCTGTAGTAAAGTCATCAAACTTTTGAAGTTGTAGAGCCAGAACAAAATTGTTATAATTCTGTTCCTCCACAGCAACGTTGTAGTTCACTCCATATACAGGTAGTCCTCGACTTACGACCACAGTTGATCCCAAAATTTCTGTTGTTAAGTGAAACATTTTTAAAGTGAGTTTTGCCCCATTTTATGACCTTTCTTGCCACAATTGTTAAATGAATCTGGCTTCCCCATTAACTTTGCTTGTCAGAAAGTCGTGAAAGGTGACCACATGGCTTTTGGATCCAAGCGTCTGAAATTTGATCACATGATCATGGGCATGCTGCAAAAGTCGTTAACTGTGAAAAATGGTCATAAGTCACTTTTTTCATTGCTGTTGTAACTTTGAACGGTCACTAAATGTACTGTTGTAAGTCGAGGACTACAGTAAAGCATAGGACTATTTAACTGTGGTTTTATGATGATTGTGAATATACCAGATGTTACATGTATCAATATCTGCAAGATGAGAAAATCACATCAGGAGGAAACAATGTTTTCACTGTTATCAGATTCACCAAAGATGGGTCTGCCCCTTGCCCAGGGATGTTCCGTGCAATGTAGGAACTTCCTAGTTGCCCCTTCAGTTGTTCTAAAGTAGATTCATTCAAAATTTACATTAATACAATCTTTATTGCCATCTTTTCCTGAAAGGTTAAAGTAAATTGAGCAAATACAAATTGATAAACCAGCAGATAATCAGTTCACCATATTCATGTTTCATCACAACACTTAACTGATGGGAAGAATGTTCACTGGAACATCACATTAGGTGAACCTGTTTTATTCATCTTCTCATTCAATTATAGTTGGGTGGCCTGTGTAATTTCAAGTGAAACTATCTCTATTTAAATAAGGCTTCCAATTAGTTGAATTGTGGATTATCCTAACATTTAGAATGTCCCCAAGGCCATTTGCATTGCCAAGTTGGAATTTGGTGTTACACATCTGTCATCAAACGTATAAATGTGTTTATAGATTGCATGCATATTTTATATGTATTATGTTTCATATGCCCTTTATATTATTTTGTTTTTTCTGGATTGCAGTGAAATATCTGAAAGCAGACCAAATTGTACCCTAATATTCTGAAATGTTTTGCTTCATATTATTTATTATCTCTTAATTCTAGACTTTTAGACTGTAATAATAATAATTCTTATATTTTTTCCAGTTAATGTAATGCTTATAATAGTATCCTACCAAGACTTTGAAACCAGATCTACATCAGAAATATAGAGAAAAGATGGGAAACAATGGTTCATCACCATGCCTTGGTGAATTTTGAGTATGTCAAGGCATAATCAAGTGGCAGAAATTATATTATAGGCAGTTGGCAATAAAACATGGACTCCTTGAAGCTGAGCTTGAGAGCCACATTATGAATACTTACCTGATCTGGTTTAGACAATGTTAATTTCACACTCTATTGGGATAAACCTGTAAATAGTACTGCCAAAACAGCAGGCTACAATAATTCTAGCCATAAAAATATATCCAGCAATAATTCTTATGGATAACATGAAAAAACTGTAACTGAAACAAAATCCATTTTATAGTGGAAATAAGAATCATCACTTAAAAAGACAATGATACAAGTATTTCCTTTTGAAATTAAGTTATTTGTACTTATGTTTTAACTAAATGCAAATGGCTTTGTGTATTGTATCACTCAGTCATTCCTTAAATATCTTTTGCCATAAATACAAATATTGTTTTTAAATGTAAAGAAGATTTTTTCACAATAATTTGCTTTTATTAACAGGAAGATTGTGCAGGTTATTTGAAAATATGGTAATGGAGGTAGATGAGGGTTTTTTTCTCTCTGCCGTGTGTGTGTATGTGTCTTTCTTAAATTCAGATAAATTCGATTATCTGTCATCATCATAAAGCACAATATGTCCTTTGGTGGTAAAATGGATGCTTCTGGATAGTAATAAGGAACCTTATGGAAATGGGTAGTCCCTATTCCTTCTTTTCAGTAGCTGGAACTTAATGGTACATTACTGTAGGATGCAATAATATTATTCTGCTAAATCTGTGCTTTCCAAGGATTTTCTGGCATCTTCCAGAAGCTTCCTATCTACCTCATCACAAGGTTCACTGGATTGTTAATGGTTCACTGTAAAATTCATTGCCAAGGTTTGAAAGCTCTGAAGATCTGACATTTTTAGACAAAGTAAGCTGTTAAGGAGCTGAGAGAAAAGCTGGTGTCTCGGTTTTTGTCAACACATTAAAATAAAGTTTCTCTGTTCTGCATCTTAGTAATTTTTGTGCTCAAGCAAGTGTTAGAAACTGTGAAAGCTCTAAAAGCATTGGATAAGATCGCTCATTTTTCATTGTATCACTTATCAATGGATTCTCCCCCCCGCCATTGAAATCAGTAGCCCAATAATACCAGGAGTATGTGGAGTAACCTCAAAATACTGAAATAATTACTAGGACTATTTTGTAACTAAAGACTTATTCTGCGTTAAATAAAAGTTCCAGTAATTTAAGTGATTGACTCACAATTTAGGTAGGGCCTTCGTCCTATATGGACCTAGGGCAATCAACCTTGTACCTCAGAAGGTCCTAAGTGACTTGCAAAACGAAACAGCCAACATGAAGTAACAAAGCAACCTTATTTAAAGCTTATATTGGTAGAAATATCTGGCCCAAGACTGATGTTGTTAGACTACTGACACCATACTGGTTTGCAATATGAGACCATTAACACAAAGAACCCACTAAATGTAATTAGATGTGGGATTTGGTGAGATCATAAAGAGATCAGACAGGAAAATCCATTTGAGTCCATTCCTTTATTTGCTTACACTTAATGGATAGAATCCTATAGTTCAACCCTGAGCTGCAGTATTACATGCAGGCATCAAATGCTTCAAAAAGTATGTGAATTCAAGAAATTTGCACGTAGGCACACTTTCACCAGCTAGGACTGATAATATTACCTAGTTTGGTAATGAAACGTCCACAGAAAGTTTGGTAATGAAACGTCCACAGAAAGCACCAAGGACCCCACAGATGAAATCTTGCCAAACTAAAGCTAAAACCTCCTGCCCTACTAGATAGTATCTTGAGAGATTCTAGGTCAGTGATGTGCAGATACGTCGCACACATGCACACTTGTCAGGGCCATGCTGCGGAAAAGCTGAACTTCCGGGTTCTAGCGTGCATGCGCACGCAACAATTAGCTGGCCAGCGCGCATGTGCAGGCCAATTTTCAGCACTGCTGAAGACTATTGCCACGCATGCAAAGAGATTGCGTTCTGGAAAAGCCGAACTTCCGGGTTCTGGTATGCATACACACACCGGTGTTCGGCATTGCCACATGCACGAAGGACAGCTAATCGGCACGGGAGCTTGTGTGCCAGAAACCCAGAAGACAAACAGGCAAGGCCGTGCATGCCGGGTGACATGGCTTCGCGTGCCACTTTGGGCACACGTGCCATAGGTTCGTCATCACAATTGTAGGTTGTATCTACCCTCTACCCCTTACTCAGCTCAGGATTGCACAATCTCTTAATCTGGGCTTGTCTCTCTGGGAAAATTCTGGGTTGCCAAAAACTGTCTCCCCCATTGCTCCTGCAGGTGCACATTCCATCATAGGGAATTATAGAAGTCAAGATAACCACAGTTCTCTCCCAGATAAAAATAAATAAATAACTATTGATGCTAATTAGGAGCAGAGATTCAAATAGTTTCCCCCTCTGATGACATTCCAAACCTCTTTGAAAACCTGGCTGTTCTCCCAGGGTCTAGGGTGGATGTTGAGCCCCTTTCAGCTGTTTTTTGCTATATTGTATTTTTTTCCCAGACGTGCTGCTCTTTTTTCTAATGATTGCCTCTATTTTAATTGTAAGCTGCTCAGAGTCATCTACAGTATAATCAGGTGGCCTCTAAATCAAATCAAATCAGCCAATCAACCAAGGAAATAAATCAAAACATTTAAGTCTGGTGCAGTTTGAGTACTGGCACCATACTTGTTTGCAATGTGAAATTATTATCACAAGGAACCCACTGTGTGTAATTAGATTTGAGATTCCATGAAATCAGAAAGCATGAGATAAAGAAAAATAGTAGCTTAAAAAACAAGGATGTTTTTATTCTGTTTGTCACATCACAAAGTCTGGGAAACAGTCAAAATGTTTTAAAAGTCTCCTCCCCTCCACTATAAACATCATCCCTAATCAATTGAGATAAAGATGTCCTTTCTCTACCTCAGGAACATATTCAGGAAGGTAGAATTCCCATTATAACTAGTTCAGATTGGTGGAGTTATCCTGCCAACCTTAGCTATTCTTTGAAAAATAACTGGACTAGTTAATACTTGGGTGGCATACTACTAGGAAATCCCAAGGCTGTAGGGTAGGCTCTGAAATTGGTTTTTAAAAAAGAGAAAAGTCCCAAGAAAAAGCAGTGACAAGACATTTCCACATTATCGTCAAGGCACACCCATGAAGTTTCTAAGAGATAAATCTTGGCTCAAAGGACACTTTGTATACCATAACAGTATTATAAAACAGTATTTTTTGTTTTTATTTTTTTTAATAAAATTGGGATTTTGTAATAGAGGTGAAAAGGATTGCTACTAGTTGTAAAAAATGCCATACATAGCCGACTAAAACAAAATCCCCTTTCTAAGTGTTCAGAGAAATCATTTCAAAGTGATTTCTATGATTAGTCTATATACACATTGCTTGTCTGTCTCTGCCATGGATCCCATATTCTCTTCCAACTGTGTGTCAAATAGGTCTAATTTGCAGGGGATGTAAGTTGACCTGATCTAACTATATGTCTATGTGAGACAGACACAGAGAAAGATTTATGTTTTCTTTTTACCTCCACTCTTATCTTAACAACAGTCTTGTAAGGCAGGTTAGGCTGGGTTGAGAGATACCAGTGCCTTTTGCCAAATCCCTGAATGAATGCCATGGATGCATTGTGCACACAGGACAAAATGCAAAAGTGATCCAGCTTATTCTTCCTTGAAATCAGGACTCATTCGGCTACTTTTGCCTCAGATTTTAGCTTCCTGAAATTTGGATTTCGTTCCCTATCAGCCCACAAGTGAAATTTAGACTTTATTCCCTATCAGTTCACCAGACTCCAGTCTGAGGGGCTTCTCACATCACAATATAGGGAGGATGAAAGAGACTGAGTAGCAAAGCACTTTGCCATGGAGAATACTATATAAACAGTATTTTAAAATGCAGGTAGCTCATCTGTTTGCCACGAGGCAGTTATGTGATCATGAATATAAGAGACAGCTTTCACAGAAGAGAAAGAGCTGCAAGTGGGGGGAAAAACTGTGCAAAGCTTTAACTAAATAGCCTCCGTCGCCCCCCTTCCTCCTCCTTCTCAGCAGTTTTCAGATACTCAAATGTGCAACCTCTAAGGATATAAAATAACACAATATTATTTTTGCTTTTAACATTGCTTTTGCATTATTTTTCTTTCACTAATACAGTTGCAAAATATGTCCTACAATATTCACAGTTCGCACTTAAGATCCATGTCCTTGATATATAGATTTGTTCTACTTCAGCCATTGATTTAAGAGCAAGAATCTTTCTGATTCAGGGATGATGTTTTTTGGCAGATTTAGGATCTCACATAAGATGTGTGTAGTCCATTGTTAAATATTCATAAGGTAGGGGTCAACTTTTTAGTGACCTGCACAAAACATTTCATTAATTTGTTGTCTAACAGAAAACACTTCGAGCAATGGAAAGCAATCCATATCACATCTGGTTTATCATGTGATTACAAGTATCATTGAGTTGGATCCTTTTGTGTTGTGAGTCTCTCCCTGCTCCCCCAAACAGTACAACGGTTGTTTTGGATTCATGTTTCTTACAAAGAATATGTTGCGTTTGCAAGACCTTTTGTTTAGTTAAATGCAGGTTAAAATAATTGAATGATTTCGACTGTATCCCGAAGAAAAAAAATCAGCCAGATTAATTTTATTTGTATGTAATATTTATAATACATGTATTTATTTTAAAATATCAAACTACATTTTTCAAATGTAACAGGATGAACTTCACTCAATAAATACATTTTAAACATGCTCCTGTATATTTTTTGTTGCGGGGGGGGGGGGTTTGTAGGAAAGTGAGCATTAATGCTTAAGAGCAAGTGATAATTCTTTTTATCTGGCCATTTGACACCTTGAGTGATTGTTCTGCATTAATTGCACAGAACCATCAAATCTGATAGTGAAAAGGTCCCAACACTGTCCAAACGTTTGAGCGGATGCTACGAAGTTCAGAAATACTTATTTGCAGCCTTTAACAACAAGGCTGATAAAAATCCTTCTTTGGAAAACATTGATCAGAGGGCTGTAATAGATTCATCTGTGGTTGTGATAAATTTTTACATCTTATCATTTCCCTGTATGTGATTCATTTCCTTTTGGTTTGTTTGGAGAAGGTGGGTGGTAATTCTCTGCATAGGCCAGGCACACAAATAATTTGTACAAACTCCTGTTGCATACTTATTTGCAAATGTTTGCATGATTTATACCGGATTGTACCATGAATAATCTGTGCTAGATAGAAATATCTGAAAAGGCTAGAGGGTTGCGAAATAATAAAAACAACATTTTTTTCTAAAGGGGTATCAAAAGTATCTCCCCATTAAAAAAAAAAAACAGCTGATTTTTAAATGAGGTTTTAAAAAATCCCCCCCCCCTCTTCCCTCCAGAAGTACAATCGTTCCTCTTTTGGCCTATCTGATTTTTAAAACTGATTGCTGTGAAAGGTTGCGTTCGCTTGCTTCTCCGTACTGTCGCGTAGGCTCCGCTGAATAGATAGTTCTTTCACCGTGAGATTTTTTAAAAAGATCTGTTAGTCCGTGTTCAATCGGGGTTGGTTTTCGTTTTCTTAAGGGGGAGGAAAAATAGTTTGGAAGTGATCTTTGCAGGGACCGAGTAAGCATATGCTCTTTGCCATGCTTTTTTAGAGCACAGAAACGGACACGGTTGGGTCACAGGGTTAACAGCACTTAATTGTAGTTGCTTTAGAGACAAAAGCGTTATTTCACAAAAGCATTATTTCACCTGCCTGAGAGAGAGAAAGAGAGAGAGAGAGAGAGAGAGGAAGGAGAAGGAGAGAGAGAGAGAGAGAGAGAGAGAGAGAGAGAGAGAGAGAGGCCCATTGTGTAGGGGTGTTTGAACTGATTATGTTTAGAGGCTGGTTGTGATTGGTGGAGAAGGGCGTGGCTGATTGGGTAGTTCGCATCTTGTCAGCCCAGGAGCACCCTTGTGTGTGCAATCTGTCTGTAACCTGAAGACTGTACAGCAAGCCTTAATAGAGCTTCATGGCCCAGCACTGTGTTTGTGGTGGCAGCTAAATGGAGTTTGTCAGGTTTGTCAATACGATTGATTTTATTATTTGTTTCAAATAATACAGGGCATTGATCTTTAATTTTGCATAGACAAAATAGGGGTGTTTATTCAACTTCCTTCCTTCCTTCCTTTCTCTCTTTCCTCCTCCCTTTTTTTCTTGTCTTTTCTCTCTCTCTCTCTGTCTCTCTCTCTCTCTCTCTCTCTCTCTCTCTCTTTCTTTCAGTTGACGCTTTTTGAACTCTCTTGTTTACTCCACTCCGTCAAGAGTTTTACAAAGAGGCTGAGAAACAGACCGTCAGCGAACTATATTTACATTATGTAGGCCTGGGTCTTCTTTTCACGAACTTTAAGGGAAGATTTGAGAACAGCCTTTTTAAAAAAAAAGTGCGAGCAGGGCATGAAAACATTTCTTCTTTGTCTGGTAGTTAAGTGTAACAACTTCATAAATAATTGCCTTGAAAAGAATGCTGTTTGGGAATGTAGTTGCTATATACAAATATATGAGTGAGATTCTATCCTATCGTCAGAGGCATGCTTTCAATATTTATGGCATAATTGCCTTAATTATAATTTCTTTGAAAAAGGGGAGTAAAACTGCAGATGTGCAAAATTCTGTGTCAGGCACAGTTAAGTGTTTGATTTTACTTGCTAGACAATTTGCCACGTGAAATTATGTACGAGAGGTTTGCTTTTGACAGTTACCAGGATTAATGTTCTCTGAAAAAATAAGTGTAACTGGATCTAACTGTAACCAAGCTAAGCATCAGGCTTAGAATACTGAATTTTCCTGCAAAAGGAGATTATTTTTCTAAGGGGTGGTGGTAGTGTAGAGGAGGGAACAGTTAGGAAGTGGGTGGTTAGTTTAGAGCAAAGTGCATATATACATGCTTCCTCTTTGAGATTAACTCTTTCATTTCTGACAGTTGAAGAGGAGAGAGAAACTGAATAGGTCATAGAGGAATTTACTTGTGTAAAGTGCAGTTTTAAATCTAAAGAATTGCCATCAACTTACACTAGGAGATTTTAGGATGGTATATGGAAAATAAAATAAAAAAGAGTGGAAAGGGAAGATAAGTTTAATACGTAAGAAATGTGCTTTGTTTCTGTTGAATGAGATTTTTTTCCTGAAGAAAAACTTTTACCTTGCTGACAGATATTTCTGAAGCAAATAGACAGGGCAAAATGGAAATATGAGTTGTGTTTTCACGTTTATATATGTCTAATTGATGAGTGTATTTGTGTATACAGATATATGTACATAAATGGGCACGTGTGCCTTAAAGCTTATTAGGCAACACTGACAGGATTATGTAATATGGACTAACTAAGATCAAGTGCTTAATAGAGTTAACATAAATGCACTTCAGCTTCTTACCCAGTTTGAGTTCAAGTTGAAAAAGCAGTATATGAATTTATATCCGTTTTTTTGTTTTTTTTTTAAATGTTATGTATAAATGATGGCTAATATGCACAAATGTTGTATGTGGTCATTCTGTTCTTTTAATCCTTTCTAATAATATTACATCTGGAAGCAGGGCTATTCTTCTAGTAGTAGTAGTAGTAGTAATAGTAATAAAACTGCAGCTTCTCAGAGAAAAGGAAGAAAAACTTTGTCGAAAACTTTAAAACAGCCACACTTGCCTTCTTTCTTCATCCTGACTGAAATTGCCCTGATACGGGTATAAATCTGAAAACAAATCCTGTCCAAACACTGTAGCCGATTTGGCCTAGACTATGATAGAGCTGAACTGAAAACTGATTGGCCTGACACTTTATAATCAAAGCTGATTTATTGTTCATTAGTAGTGCATTAGCCTTTTCAGGCACGACAGTTATTTGTGTAGGGGCCTGTCAAACAAAAGACTGCTAGCACCTGTCATTTCTAAACTATGAGATAAGCAAAATGATGGTAAGATAACACAAACAGAAATTTATACTTGCAAGAGGTAAACTCTGTGAATTTCCTTTTAAAAATAACTCTTCAACAATTTACAGGCCTGCAGTTTTTATAAACCTTAATAGGAATAAAAATGCATCTTGGCAAAGTGACACATTTAATCTGGCCATTTGTACATGAGTAACATCATAATGACTTATAGACGTTATCTGTATGTACGCTGTTGTTTTTTTTAAACATTGCCTGCCAAAATACAATACTGTTGATGACTTTTTTTTAAAAAAAGTACTCCATTGTCAAGTATTACTAATGGACAGATAGTATAAAATGCCACCCCTACAAGCAAGAGTTAATTATATGAAAACAGGGTGACATCACAGCAGACCAGTGAAAATGTCAAGATATATCTGCTGGTGTTTAAGACATGTTTCTGCAAATTCTCACTGCTTTATGGTTCTTATTCCCACTGCTTGTCCCCGAACCCCTTCCTTATTAAGGTATGATCTCATGGTATAAACCAGAAAACAACACATTGTCGAAAGAAAACAAAATTTGTTAACTTTTGTCTGCCACCATAGAAACAGGATTAACTTATGTTATTCCAAAGTCATGGAGAGGAGACTATCTGAATGAGGATATATAGTGCATTGTCTTCTGTGAATTTTTCATTTGACAGGGATTTTGGAGGCTGTGATCTTAATTAAATCTCAACTGGCTCAAATAATGCATCTAAAAAGGCATGCAGTGTTGCATAACCTTGCTGAGTTGGTAAATCATAAATCATCAGAAAGCTTATGATAGGGAGGATTTATTTCAGTGCGGTTTTGTTCTTTGTTTGTTAGTTTAATGAACTATTCTTTTAAGTACACCTTACTATACTTTGTAATACCCGTCCTAACTACTTTGCCCCCTTTAAAAACAGCATCTTACCTAATACAGGCAAGAATGAGGAGTTGCCATGCCCAATTGGGCTAAAATTGGAGTCATGCACTGAAACTAACATGGGACCATAATTTCTTGGAACTTTTTACACTGTTACACACCTAAAAGCAGAATGTCAGCTTTGCTTTTATGATGTACATACAAGGTAGGGATTGACTTGTTTTATTTTGATTCCTTCAAAAAAAAATGATAACTCTACTATTATATTATCTACATTAGAAGATTCCTATTAGTAACTAGATCATGAAGCTGAAAATGTCGGACTGTAATGATTCTTTAGTGTCTGACTGAAATGTATTACTTTCTGCAAACTATAAGCACCCACAGGGGGGAAAAAAATACTGTGGATTTATTTAAACAATGGTAAATTTTGATGCAGATAGATAAGTACATAGCTTTGCTTCCCTTTCACACTGACCAGGAAGGCTAGGTGTAATTTTTAAAAAGAATCAAATATGCATGATGAACAGCAAAGATTATTGATTTTGTTGAGAGGCAAAATGTTAAACATATGCTAAATTTTTAAGAGACACAGAGCAAATATGGTAATACAGTTTCTCATGTGTCTTCTTAAATAGTCAGCTGGCAGCAGATGGTGAGACCTGGGATTGTGTAGGAAGAGTGTTCGTTTCACTATAGTTTTATTTCTTTCCAAAGTGCTGAAAACGTAAATGAATGGCTGATTGCGATGTCTCAAACTCTGTTGCTCTGGAAAAAGCAGAACATGATTTGTTTTAAAGGTAGGAAAATCATACTGCTGTTAAAAGTTTAGAGAGTGGAAAGGCAGAAAAAGCAAAACAAAATCTGACAATGGGTTTTTTTTCCACCCCCAGCAGAATCAATCTACTTTGTAAAAAAAAAAATGTTTATTACTTGAGAGATTAACATTGTTTCTCTTTCCTTATCTATCTATCACACCCCTTCCCAAATTGTTGCAGAAAATAAGTAAATACAAAGAATCCCCTCCCATTTCCCAAATCCACACCTGCAGAGCTAGATTGTAGGAAAGTTCTGATACTGAAGACTGACTTGATACTGTTTGGCTGATTTTAAGTTGTTTGTTTGTTTTAATAAAAGTCGGACAGTGTTTGCTTGAAACCCTGTGAAGTTCAGACATTAGTTTGAATGCTTTTTTTAAGGGGGGGTTCCACCTTAGCTTTTTTCTTTTCTCTCCCCCACCCCCCCATCTCCACTCCGTGTTATCAAGGACTGAAAGGCAGGGAAGAAATCTAGGGGTAGAGACTGTCCCATGTGTTCCTCATCTCTAAAGCTAACCTGGGTGTCTGATTTTTTTTTTTTTTTAAGAAAATCAAGTCATTTTATGAAGTGGTCTTTTATGTTAACCTTTTCAGAGCAGTTTCCTCTCTTGGGAAGCATTTCTCCTGTCTGCAGTATATGATGTTAAGAGGTAGAGTAGAATGGATGTATAAATTGAACGTTGAACAATTATCCACTTCGCTTTGCCTTTCTACTAGAGTTCTTCTCACTCATTCATTAAGAATTGATTTCATTTCAGTTCTTCTGAAGGAAAAGAAAAGGACAACCGGACAACAATAGTATATTTTAATTTTAAAGTTCTCAATCTTGCCCTTAAATCTGAAATATCATTGTTCAGATAACAGAGAACAAGGTAAACCAATAACATCAAAAAGGTTGACTTTGTGATTTCTCAAGGGCTTGTTATTTTGTATTTTCCAATTCTATTTGAAGTCTTGAGAAAACAAGATGACACATGGGAGAGTACATTAAATTTTGATACATTTTCCCTATCAACCAGTACCAAATACTCGCAGCTTAGTTTCTTATATTTTCTAGGAAAGGGTAGCTTATTTATTGTATTAGCTTTGCACTATTACTCTAATTACTGCACCGTTTTGGGAGAAGATTTTATTCTCGTGTTTTCTCATTTGTCTTACTTTATAAGGCATCCCTAAAGGAAGAAAAACCTCTTATATTTGGATCTTTAAAGGGCAGAGAACTATCTGGTTTGGCTACGTCTTTATTAGAAATAAATCAGTCGATAACAAATACATGATAGAAGAATCTGATGGGGTTAATTAAAAAATGAGTAGAACGAATGTGAATTAGAATTCTGTAGATGAACATACCTGTGATAGGAGTGAAACACAATATGTTACAAGCAAATAAACTTTTATAGATATTTGGAAAGGTTGTAACTCTGCATTGTGACATGCTTTAAATGAGTGTGTAACTTGAAAACATCTTGTCATAATTTGTCTGGGATTTTGTGTCTGATTGGGAGTAAGTTCACCATATTTTTAATTGGTTATTAATATTACATTAGACAGTACAGTTTCTTGTACATCCCATCCTCCAGTCTGTTCCTTCACATACCCAGGAAAAAAAAGGCAAATTCACATGAAAATCTTTTGAGTAAGAAAATAGAATATAAAAATATATGCTAATGTTGCAAATTATTTTGCTGGCGTAAATTTTACAGTTTTTGAGATGCTGCAGAATAATAATTTTTTAAAAAAACCCTCTCTAGTGTGCAACTGTTAAAATGCTAATTTAATCATAGTCGTTTTGTTATGATTCCCCAAATGTATTAAATTAGTGTGTAAATATTAAACACTAAGATTGTTTAATGAAATTGAGGATACGTGGTTGTTGCTTTTTGACTGTTTGAGGTTTGTGGGGATGAGATTAAGAATATACAAACTCTTTAGGGCTCTGCTCCTGCTTTTTGTTTTGTTTTGTTTTTTTGAGTAAACTAAAGAGAAACAAAACAAATGTTGACTGAAGACGATTCCTTTCTATTTTAATGCTGTTATGCAGGTATGTGGTTTTAAAAACTGAGTACAACTGAATCCTTCTGTCCCTATTCTTCCTCTTTCTGCATGTCTCTTGAGATAAGAAGGGAAAAGTGTTCATCTTAACAAACATTTAACAATAAAGTCTTAATTTATGTAAAGTCTATGTTTATATGCAAATGAAGTGGATGTGTATTATAGCTTTAACTCCTAGCCTGGCACGTAAGTAAGAAATCAATTGTGCAAGCAAAGTGGAGATAGTGTCAGATTCCACTAAGGTTTCATATTAAAACAAGTATAAATTTTCCTCTCCCCCTCCTCTTTTTTTCAGTTAGGAAAGAAAGCTTTATGTAGTAGGAAGCACAGAATTATTAACCAAGTTAGGAAAAATGTATTGTGTTTAATTGTGTATGTCTCTGATTAAACTCCTACTCTTAGTGAAGCGCAATAAACAAAATGATTTTTTTAAAAAACATACTAATTGAATTGTAAAGAGCTTCACTCTTATTTCTTCTTCTCCCCTTTTTTTAAATAGGAGGTTGTATTGTTGAGGATAGAACATTTATGCTAATGACTGACTACTTAGCTGATTTTACATTAATATAATAAACAGTACCTGTCGTCATGTTCTCTGCAGTGTTATTTCAGGAAAAATACTGAAGTCTTAAAAGTGAAATTATACTTTGCATAATGAAACGGAATCATGATTTCCGCATGAATGTTTCCAGCTCTGTGTGGTTTCTTATTCTCTTTAATTGTTTTTGTTTTGTAGACCTGAAATATTGTGTCAGAAATGTTTTATCCACAGGGAGAAAAAGATAATGTGATTTAGTGCTTCCTTATTCCAGTGGGTTGAACTGCTTTTAGCATTATGCTGAGTGATTTAAACACCCCCCCCCACTCCTTTATTGTTACATAGACAACTTTAGAATTAAGACATTACTCAAATTAGTGGAGGTGCCTTTTATTCTGTAGACACTGGTCTTATTAAGTTGGTGGAGTTAACATTTTTCATTGCCTTAAAATGGCCTTCTATAATGTATCTGACCACTTCGGTATTCTTTCTCAGCCACTAAAGGAATTGGGAGATCATTAAAAATACAATTCTTAAGTTCTCTCTGCTAAATTAATTGTGATTGTTGTTGTTGTTTTTATTATTATCATCATGATCCTTAGAGCAATAATGGTAGTACCAGAAAAGAAAAACACATACACACAAAACAGACGTTATATACTAAGCATTGAATGGACCTTCCCTTAAACTGGGGAATTTTTTTAAAATAACATTTGATGTTGATATATATTAAAATTGGAAGTTGGAGAAAGCCAATATTTAGCAGTCAGTCTAATTAAACAAATTGAATTTTAGAAAGAAAAATATCATCCTGAAATCACTATTTTATACTCAAAGTGAGTTTAGAACCGAATATAAAGTTATAATGATGTATAAGCCAATGAAATGAACCTAGGATCAGTTGAATTCACTTAAAGGCATATTTTCCATTTCTGACAAAAGAAATGTCAGAAGACAATCTCTTCTAGTGTTAGGGACACAAATGTATCTTGCCTTTACTGTCTCTATCAGTGTTAGTTGCCTACCACACTGCTTGTCAATGAAAAGAGGACTGAGTGAAAATTATTAACTTTGGGTCCTTGGTGCTCTTTGAGCTCAGGGTTACAGATAGGAGTGAATATTGGAAAGTGATTAAATAAATCACACAACTGTCTCCTTAAAATTAAAACAGAACACTGAAGTGATGTCTGTTTCACAGAGCAGACTGGATGAGATGTTGCTAGTATTATATATGGTATTTGGAATTATAGTCCTGCTGTGTTAAATGGAACTTATTTCTAAGGAAATGTTATGTGGATTGCAATCTGAACTTCCATTTGTCTATACCTTACCTCCTTATAGATTTACACATTCTTAAAATCAATAAGCATAATCTATAACCTTCATTTGTTTTACTATGAAGGAGCCTCTTATGATTACGCTGATCATGTTTCATGCATTTTATTGTCATTCATAACATGTATTTTATTAGCATACCTTGTAATTAGTTTATTTCAGAGTCATGAAGACATGTTCTATCAATAAATGTTTGTTGATTGATGTGTTTGGATAGTTACCAGTATGAGGTCTCTTTTCTTTATAAAATTAGATGAGATTTAAAGAAAGGGATTTTAAATATTATTTGCAAAAGGAATTTCAAATTTTAGCCATCCAGGATTAAAGACTTAACATGCTAAAGAACAAGATTAAATAGAGATTTCTTATTTCACTCAGATATAAGTGTAATGTATGTAAAACAGGTACTGTTTTGATGGGATATATTCAAACCAAGAGCCATAAATATTAGAACCCGTAGTTTAGAAGTTACATGACTGCTTTAAATACTATTGATTTGAGCCACTAGCTAGTTTTTATGAATTTCAGTGAAATTTCTATGCCCTGGCTATAATTTTCAGCAGTCTTTGTTGTGTGCCTTTAGCAGCTTCCCAGATATTTTGCATAGAATTAAATAACAGTACTTACCCACGATCAATAATTTAAGATTAGAACAATCACTCTTATTTTAATGACCTTAGTAGTTGTGGGTAATAAAGTGTGAACTGTAATAGCCCATTGCTGCTATCACATTCTCTTGGAATCCTAGTACTGTTAGGGACTAGTGACATGAATAAGTGGGACATTTGGAAATTAATAAATTAGATATCCAAACATATTTATTTAAAACTTAGTCTAGGTAAATCGCCTTGTGTTTTGGAAGCAGAGTGTGGGATAAGGTTCCTTTCACCACTTTACACTTCAAGTGGGCAAGAGAAGAAGCAGGAATAGTGAGAAAGACAGGAGTTGCTGAAGTTGAAGCAAATGACACTTTCCCCTTGGACAACAACCAGTGTTTTCCTTCCAACATTTTGTGGAGCCATTCTGTAGTCCTGCTTCCATTGTCCTTTCTCCTTGGGACATAGCGGAACCAATCCAGAGGAATAAGGGCAGTTCAAGAGCGGCTAACACCTGTTGCTGGCCCCAGGAAATTATTATTTTTTTTCCCACCAGCATGCCAAGGGAGAGGCAAGAACGTTTCATTCGTTTCTTTGGTTGTGTCTCAGGTCTTTTTAGTCATCATCCTGGGCCAAGCTTGCAATAACTGTTAACAACTATAAATATGGCTTCAGTTCACTACCTGTTCATTGTCAGAATCTCAGAGAAAGGAGATCTGCAAATTATATGAAACTCTTTTTTGAGATCTAGATCTTGTTAGCACCTACAGCAAAAATAAAAAATAATAGTTGTGATTGCCTGAAATGGAAATGGAAAGAGTAAAGTAGTAGAACTCTTTCTTCTTGTAGGACACTAAAATACTTTTCCTTTTGAGTTTCAAAAACTTGTGATAGCATTGTAGAATAGATAATCTGTAGGAAAAGAAACATTCATTTCCTTAACTTATTACAAGTCTCTTATTGTTCTTCATTTCTTACCCAGAGTTGCATTAAATAAATGTTGGATAGAAGACCCCCCCCCAAAAAAAGTCATTATGTATACTTCCATCCTAAATCTGATCAAATAAAATTGATTCATGCATCAATCAGGAGTAACATGTAAAAAAAAAATCCAAAAATATTTGCTTTCGTATATTGGGATTTATCATTAAGAAAATATAATTATAAAATTTTCTTTATAGAAGAAAATGATGAAGTTAAGAAATGGTGCACAATATGTTAATTCTAAACTAGTGAAAATATTTAAGGATGACTATGAAGTACAGGCAGATTCAGTCAAATATTTTTAACAGAAGTGTACAAAATCAGAAGTATAATCATGTGATCTCTGTCTTTCTATCGAGTTAGGTTTTTTTTTAAGTACTTAAACCAATAACTGGTTAACCGAAACTACCCTGTCTGATGTTAGAATTAACATTATTAGTTTGGATCCAGATTTATTTGCGTGTAACTGGACTAATTTTTTATTAGTGGCTTGTCCCACAACACAGCTCACTCTGCATAAATTTTATGTAACATTGTGATATGTTGAAAAGCCTAGCAATTGCAGGAGAATGAAAGAAAGGTTGTTTCTGTCAACCCAGTAAATGTGTCAAATCAGCATCTTATATATTTCTTCTGTTTGTTTATTTATGCTCTTGTTCTTTTCTTTCTTTCATTATTGTCAGTCAGTCTCTATATATGTCTTGCCCTTGTTACTTGAATGGAAATCAATAAGACAATGATTTAAGGAATTAATAGTCTCTGTATCTCAGCGCTTGTCACTGATACTTAACCATTCTATACCTATATTTCAGTGCTCTAGTTTAAATTTGGTTCTAGTTACCATTAATATCTGTGGAATTTTAGTATCTGTTTCCTAAAATTTGTCTAGTAGATTGGGCTGTAATTCTACAGAACAGTAAAACTCAATTGCAAGCATGCCACAAATAATTGTCAGTACAGAAATGTACATAACATAAAATAATTCCAATATCTATAAAACCTAAAATTCAAATGTGATCGCTTTGAGACACATTTGTTTTCATATCATCCATAGGTGATATAGATGCTTCAGGTTACTTTACATTGCAACACATATCCTGGTAACCCTAACTGACATAACAATATTGCTGACACTTGCTGGGCTAGTGTGTTGTACTATGTTAATGAGGGATCAAAGGGTATAATAGTATCAAAACAGATGCAATAAGCATTGCTTCTAAGATAGGTAAACATACCCACACTGCACAGTATTTGCTGTACATAAATCTGACCTTCAGAAACCATTTTTTTGTTTTAGTTCATCAAAATTAGCGGTGCTGAGAAATCAGTACATCAGTGCATAATGACTGTGAAATTAGGAATGGGAATTCGCTATGCAAATGATAGGACAAATCATGTGAAAAAAAAAGCAAGAAAAACTGCACATTAAGACATTATGTTACATAAAATTAATACTGCATTTCTTTCTTGCTTACTACTCCCCTGAAATATTTTTTTAAAAACCTTTTTATCTCCCGAGCAGCTATTGTCTGCTGATTTTTTAACATGTGCTGCATAAAAATGTTCAAAACATGTTATTACCTTTCATTGCAGTATATGAGATGACAGCAGATTCTTTTTAACTAAGTATATCCTTTTACTGCTTTTAGTTTTTTGCTGTCACCTATTTGAGCTGAAACTAAAGGAAAGTATTGTGCTTAAATATTACTTATTCAGTCATGTGAGTTTTGTGCCCCCCCCCATTTGTAACTCTCCCCCACCCCTTTC
>JANHFM010009914.1:284008-309431 GCA_032468115.1 Grayia smithii
GCAGGCAAGGGATCCGGCCGCAGCGGCCTAGGCCTGGGCCGCCCCTCTTTCAGCGGCCCGAACTTCAATCGCCCTCCGCAGGCCTGAGTCGTCCGGAGCGCCCGAAACGTGCTGACAAGCACGAAGACGCTCAAAATGACCTGGGGGGGCTGACGATGCAGGGGAACGGGCCGACAGATGTCACTCGGCCCGTTAAACACCCCTTTTAGCCCAAAAACGCCCCCGAATGCCGGCAGCACTCATCAGGGAGCCGCCATTGCCGCTTTAATACAGAAATTTAAAAGCCGCCCATCTGTATAAAACAGAATGCATTGTTTTTATGTAATGGTATACGGAAATAACCTTGGGAGACAGAAGAAGAGCTATGCATTAGAAAAATTACACAATCATTAGACAAGAGGCAGATGAGTCCATAGAAGCAATGGGAACGTGGCAAACTTCCCTAGTTTCTTAAACTGGAAATATGTCCTTTCAGACATGCAAGGTTTTGTTCATTTAACATTATAATAAAGCTAGTACTCCTGGGTATGCTTCTTGTCTGGATTATCTTGCAAAGCTGATTTTTATGATATAAACAAACATATTTTTTTTAACTTGGCACAAAAATCTCCAGTATATTGTTTAAAAAAGAAAAAGGAAAAATAACATCCTACACCAGCTTGCTGCCAGAGGTGGCTGATGAGATAAGACTTCGTCCCAGTCCAGTCCATCTCTTAGCTCTCTTAGTTTTTGTTTTAGTACAGTTTAGTACACTTTTTAATAATATTTTAATCTGTGTAACTTTAATATTTTAAATGTTTTTGACTTGTTTTATAAAAAACAAAAATTTAATAAATGCACAGTGATGCTTAAAATTTTGTGAACCCTTTTGAATTTTAATATAAATTCTAAACCTAGACAAAGACAACCCGAATTAAACAAGTTAAAAACTTCATCCTTCTTCCATTTCCGCTTTTCAAGATGTGAGACTTGCCGGTATTTTATTCTCGGTCATTCCTTTTAATTTTTTCTTGATTGCATTTTAAAATGATAGTATAAATTTAGGAAGAAGCAGTGAAGGGTTAATAATAAAATGAATTTTAAAAGAGAAATGCCAACATTCAGTACGTTTTAGTATAGGAGAAAAGGAAAACAGGTGAACAATCAAAATTGTGAATCTGTATAAGAAGTTATTAGAAAGGAATTTGTCTTTTTTCATAATGTATCTAAAGTGAATGCAGCCTAACTGAATCACAATTAAAAAGTAGCATTTTTATAGGGGAAAGAATTGAGGGAACATATGAATTAGAGGAGGGCTATCCAAATGTAAGTTGTTAGACACATTACAACTTGTTTCTCCTTTAATAGGACTTGTTTGACTTTATGATTGAGTGTATCTCTTTATTCATTTAGGAATAGATAAATTGGCTTTCTTCATGTGTCTTGATGTATTGAGTTCTAGTCCCATCTTACCCAGGAAAGCAGCTAGATGACTTTGGGTCAATCACTCTCCTTGGCCAACTCACCTCACAGGGTTGTGGAGAACATAGGAGGAGAAAAGTGTGTTGGATGTGTACTCCGCCTTGAATTATTTGTTAAAATAATGAAGGGTATAAATAAAAAATTAAAGAACAAATTATTCAAATTTGATATGTGGAAATATATTGAACTGGTTCAGCTACTTAGTCACCATCTTTAAATAAAAAAGTTTTCCTAGAACTTGAATCTCCTGTAAATTATTAATGGCTAATTTGCATTCCGGATTCATTTTGTCTCTATTCTTAATTATTGCTTTATGTCTTCCTCCTCTTGTGCCATATCCGTCATCGGACGTTGGCCATCATGTTGGCAATCCTATTTTTATCAACAGCCGCATGAAAAAATACTGCTGAGTTTTGTCCAAACCAGTCCCTCAGATTTTGAAGCCATGATGTTCTTTTGCCTGGACCTTGTTTGCCTTCAATCTTTCCCTGGAAGATTAAGTGAAGAATGCCGTATTTTTCTGGGTGTCACATCACATGTCCAAAATATTCTAATTTTCTCTTTTTAATGGTTTTGATTATTTCCTTGGCTTTCCCAGGCAGCTTACGTTATTCTCCATTGTATATAGGTTTTAATTCTTCAAATAGTCCCCATTCTTTCCAAATGCTGTTATCTTATAGTTTATATATATTTCTGTCAGTCAAGAGTTAATTTTCTTTCTGCAGACGTTAGCTGCAAAGTCTCTGAAGCCCTCCACCTTGATATGATTCCTAACAGATTAGGGATATTAGATAATTTCCTTCTGTTTATTGTGCTAGTGCACTATGTTATCTTTCTATCACTCAGATAATTACTAAGGAAATCTACATTAACTTTTTTTGGCTAGCTTAAGGAATTGCTAAACATTGGCTTGATGCACTGATATTTTACACAACCGAAGTTTCCTCCTGTCATTGCTCAATAAATAAAAAGATCCTTATCAAAGCAGCAAAAGCTTTTTCATGGGTGCTTAAAGAACAAAAGTAAATAAAATACAAGACGAGTAAAACCTAAGGGCTTGCTTAAATGAAACAAAATGAAGGACTCTGAAGCCTCAAGTACTGCACATATTAAGTGCATTCAAATAAGATGTTGTTTGCTAAATTATGAATGTGTATAATTAAAATCTAGTGGCTGTTTCTATGAAAGATTTACAGTGTTATTTCATCGTTTGTCATGGCTAATTAACAATATTAGATGAAGTTTTTCTTCTTCAAAGGTCTGGGATTTTTTCTCATTTATTTATGTCAGAAGTGATAAACAGAGTAGTTAAAACCTTCTCTGGGGGCAGCAGTGAGAAAGCAACACGGTCTTTTACACCTCTAAGGGTTCAAGGTTCAGATCCTGGCAACTATAACATCATAGCCTTTTTCCCTGAGATAATTTTTCCCCAAACTGCTGAAGGTTTTTTCTTTTTAAAGTGGAAATGATAGATTGCATGACAGCAACAGCCCCTATGGAAAATTCAATAAATTAACCAATTGGTGCCTTAATAGCTGAGACAGTACTTTAATAAGTAAATAGAGCATAGCATGGGTTATTTATCATTACAATTAAGTGTAGATGTATGAGGTTCATGTTATTTTCTGTATTTGGATTAGGCAGCCCAAGTTTATAAGAATTTCACGAGATGCCAATCATAGTGACAACCAACATTTTGAACCACACCCGTACGCACTATTAATACTACTACTACAGGGTGAATGCTGAGTCTTTACCTGTAGACGCCATTCACTTGAAATTGTTTTTAAAAGGTATGCCATAAGGTCATGCTTTTTAAATGATTTAAAAGTTTATAATTTATAATTCCATATTGCTGTTGCAAGATTTCTCCAGTCTGCACCATTTAAGGTTTAAGTTTTGGAAACATTGTCTTATGATAATACGTGGAAGAGTGTTGTATATATTTGTGTACTGCCTTTTTCATATTTTTAATACTTCGCCCATGTGTATGTCCCTGTAAAGAATAAAAATTATGATAAATGGAAGGGTTCTTATCTTTTTTTAAAAAAAAAACCCTTAAATTCTCTTTTTTTAGTGCACAAATGTTGTTTAACCTTTATAAGTTCCCTGTTGGAACTGATAGGACCATTAGTCACCTCCTTCAGCTCCTGGAAGGATTTCTCCTCCCCCACCCCCCATATAGTTGGGGTTTTTTTTTCCCCTAAATATGTGTAATTGTTTAAATTACTTTTGAAAGAATGGATGACTGGTATAGTAAAAGCACAGTCCAATTTGCAGTATTTATTTCTGTGAATGCTGCAAATTCCACATGAGTGCTATTGGCATAATGCTTGCTTTGAAGTGTGTCCATCTGCCCAGAAAAAGAAAAGAAAAGAATAACATAGTTAAGCTGAGGTTGGCGGACAATATATGCACTAGTACGTTCCATTAAATAATTGTCTTTGGGCTAGATTTGCCTATCGTGGCAGTCATTTGGTGAAGGGCCTAGTCTTCCCTCAATACCATCCATTGTACCCATGAATTCCTTGAAAAAATCCAAATGTGTCATGATTCTACTTTACAGGGTCCCTCCCCCCCCCCGCCCAAACAGTTGTAGACCTGAATATAATTATTTTAATAGGACTTCTCAGAAAAGGCAGCTTTTTAAGATTAGGATTTGGCCACCATTCCGAAACCCATTAAGCTACAAAATCAGCCAATAATTTGAGGATTGCTTTAACAGGTCTGCGTAGCCCGTGATCCATCATGCTCAGTGTAACTGACTAGCTTTGAATTATGGCTTGCCATGTGATGACAGCTAGGTCCCTCATTTTTACACTTACAAGCAGGCAGCAAAACAGCAAGGTTTATTGAGCACCTGGTATGCTGCCAAGCTCAACTCTTGGAAAACATTTAACTAATGAGACATAAGATATGCAGACATGCTTTAAAAATAATAGACATTTCTGATGTCTGTGCAACGGTACCTTTGTGTGGTGGTTAAGGAAATTCCCCTAAAAGCGAAATGCACTAGGAACTGCTGCTACTTTCTTATAGATGCCGGGTCCCCATCGATAGTTGCCTGAGCTCATAGCAGCAATTCTCGTAAACCAGCTGTAACTATTTGCATGACTGTTTGTATTCCTGTTACTTGCTGGGGTGTAATCCTCAAGTGGAACTAAATCTCACTGAACATCACATTAAGTAGACATGCATAAAATTGCACTGTTCATAAGTCTTTTACCCCCTTACTGTAGTTCTGGCTAAGACGGCCAGCAGCTTTCAAAGTCCTTTAAATGAATCATTTCCTTCCCTCCTAAACATAGACATGTGGAAGGGAGTAGTAAATATATGAAACTAAAAGGAGCGTATCGATTCTTTCTCTTTGCCAGCCGCAGCAGCAACAGGTGACTTCGCAACAGTTGGCCTTCCAGCAGCAGCTTCTGCAAATGCAGCAATTGCAACAGCAACACCTCTTGTCTTTGCAACGTCAAGGTTTGCTATCAATTCAGCCAGGCCAGCCTGCTTTATCATTGCAGCCTCTTGCTCAAGGTAAGGGTGGGTTTTGAGGGTTGCTGACAATAACGGGGATAAATCACTCCAACAAGAAAGATTTTTTTTTCCTGGAAAATTAGTTTGCATTCCTTTTTTCTAGCTGTCACGCTTTAAACATAATAGACATTTGTGATGTCTATACAACTGTACCTTTGTACGGTGGCTAAGGAAATTCCTCTGAAAGCAAATGCAATGGGAACAGCTGTTACTTTTTTACAGACCCCTGACCCCAAACTTCCAAACTACAGGTAGTCCTTGACCTGCAACCTCAATTGAGCCCGAAATTTCTATTGCTAAGAGAGACAATAGTTAAGTGAATTTTGCCCCATTTTTCAACAGTTCTTTCCACAGTTGTTAAATGGATCGCTGCAATTAAGTTAAGTTGCTAAACCATGATAGCCATGATTGACTTTACTGGTCAGAAGGTCACGCATGAGTTTTGGGACACTGCAACTGTCATGAATACCAGTCGGTTGCCAAGCATATCAATTTTGATCACGTGACCATGGGGATGCTTGCAAGGGTCATAACTGTGAAAAATGGTCATAAGTCACTTTTTTTCAGTGCTGTTGTAACTTCAAACGGTCATTAAATGAACTGTTGTAAGTCAAAAACTACCTGTAGTATTCCTTTTGTGAATGTTTCAGATCTTTGTTTGGCTGGTCTGTCCTTAGAACAGGTGACCCTTCATATGAGAGAATAATTTGACTCGTGCTTTTTAGCTAGATCGGCTTTTCTTGATACAAGAATGCACACCAAAAGTTCTAAGTAACAAGCTATATAGATAAAGAGTTCTGGATAACTTGAAATCTTTGGAGTTTTAAGTCAAACAAAAATTACACAAGTTAATCTTCCAACTTGTTTCATTTTTTCATGCCCTAAATGTAGTGTACTCCTTGGGGGACTGTCCATAAAGCTCTGCTTCTCCATCCAGGCCATGGTGCTCATAGTCCTTCTGCGAACAGTCTTAAGATTTTGCTAGCAATCATTGTAACATTCACCTATACAGGTAATACTTACAGAAGTTCATTTACTGACTATTCAAAGTTACAATGGCAGTGAAAAAGGTAATTTACAACCATTTTTCATACTTATGACCATTGTAGTATCCCCATAGTCATGTGATCAAAATTCAGATGCTTGGTAAGTGGTTCATGTTGTTGTTGTTAGTTGCGAAGTCGTGTCCCACCCATCGCGACCCCATGGACAACGTTCCTCCAGGCCTTCCTGTCCTCTACCATTCTCTGGAGTCCATTTAAGCTCACTGGAGAAGGAAATGGCAACCCGTTCCAGTATATTTGCCATGAAAACCTCATGGACAGTCCAAAAAAAAAAGTGGTTCATATTTATTACAATTGCAGTGTCCCAGGATCATGTGCTCAACTTTTGCAACCTTCTGACAAGCAAAGTCAATGGGGGTCAGTTATGGTCATAAATCGAGGGCCATCTGTAAAAAGAGAATAAATTGTCATGTAAACAAGGATAATTGTTTTCTTGCTTAGGGATCTCAGAAGAACATACAGGCATGGGGCTGGTTAGTAACCTGAAGGCCCTTCCTCTGTCTTTAATTCTGAATTTTAACTACCTTTGCCTCATAATAACCATTTTATATACCATTGTTATGTTTTTATATATTACTTGTACACCGCCCAGTGTGCCTTTTGTGAGGAAGATGGGTAATGTCTAAATTGGATAAATTATTCTGAGGGTTAAAAGAAAAAAAAGGACTTTCACAAAATAGTGAGTTAAGTTACCCATCATGTCATATTTTTTAACCCTGTTTTGCTCTCTTGCTTTCTGTAAGAGCATTGCAGTTCTTAGATGCAAAAAACAAAACAAAAAACCCTACAAATTTTGGCCAGGCTTGCTCGTGTATATTTAACAGCCACTCGATGTGGAGAAATTGGCAGTTGAACTTTTTCACAGCATAACATAAACATGCTGCTTTCTAATGACTGCAGTTCAATGTGTTGCTAAAGCCCGGGTTCAAAAGTTGACAATGCTATAGAGCAGGGATTTCCAACCTTGACAACTTTACAACTTGTGTACTTCAACTCCCAGAATTCCTCAGCCAGCACATGCTGGGAATTCTGGGAGTTGAAGTCCACAAGTCGTAAAGTTGCCAAGGTTGGAGACCCCTGCTATAGAGAGATGAGACTCATGAACTGAACGTATTGGTGGTAGTCACATTTTAAAAACATGCAATGCCCCCACCATCTGAGTCCTCTTTACCTTACAAAGTTTGAACAATAGATCCCCGTTGCCTTAATCCTGTGTTTGACAAGGGATAAGAAGTTTCACGTTTTCTTTCTACCTCTTAAAATAATCATATCTATATTTACCATCGTTGAGACTTAACATGATATTGCATGAGTTGAACAAAGGGATTCTTTTTAATGCTGTGTCTTTGCTCTAAAGCTACCTTATCTTTTCCCCCCACATCCTCAAATGCTTAGGAAATATGAATAGTCCTCTCAGCATTTCCAGATAACGCTATTGATTAATTTTACCTACTGGTTGACTACTTTGTAGCAAACATATTCTCTCGACCTACTTCAGTTTCCTGCAGTCACGTATATCAAACCCTGGCCTCGGTTTATGATGAACAACATAGGAGATGCTTAATTAATTCCATCTCTTGGTGTGTGTCTGTGTGTGTGTAAGTAAGACCTTTTGGGTCCTCCCCAATAGTTTAAATCAGGGATGTCAAACTTGATTCCATTGAGGGCTGCATCAGGGTTTGACCTTTGGGGCCGAATAGGTGTGGCCAGGGTGAACATGGCCAGGGTGGTGGCCAGCTTGGCCAGACATGGCCAGGGTGGTGTCTAGAAGGAGCCTTCTGCCAGCCTCCTGCAGCCCTCCCAAGCTCTGTTTTCGTTGGCAGACGGCTGCAGGAGGCTGTCACAGCCAAAAATGGGGCCTGGAAGGACCACACGCAGCCCACCAAGCTCCATTTTCGCTGGCAGGGCCCTTCGCTGGCAGGGTCCTTCGCTGTTTCCAGGGCAACCTCACAGGCCAGATCTAAGCACTTCAGGGGCCACATTCGGGTCACAGGCCCTGGTTTAAATTATAGGGATGCAATTTCTTATTTCAGTCTAAGCTTGAAATTACCCATTAAAATTCACACATTCCAAAGTGATTAATCCATTATAGACTTAACCATTAGGATTGTAATCTGAAGCAAGATGAACTGATAAGCGAACCTTATGCTCAACTGTTTCATCTATCAGTTTCCCCCCCCCCAAAAAAAAATTTCATTGCTAATCATGCTAATCCATTACATTTATTGCATTCTTCCTACCCCCAAAGCAAAGAAGGAAGCTGAAGAATTGTTTTTTGTTCCATTTAGTGGTAACTAAACATCCAGGGAGTCAAAGTTGAATGGAGTCAAATGCTTCTTATTAATGGTAGAAGATGGTCAAGTGGAAACTTTATGTGATATCAAATGTAATATTGCCATTGTAGAGGCTTAGAAAGAAAGAAAAGAAAGGAAAATTAAAGGAAATAGTATAAAGGTTGATTTGGTTCATGTAAAACATTATAGCATAAGCTAATTACACCTTCAGATGTAATTGAGAAATCTCACAAGCTATTTTTACATATTCACTTACTGGACTCTGGACTCATATCTTTCTAATTCTTTTTTTTTTTTTACAAACAGTCCCTCTATTATTAAGTTTCCTTGGCAAGCTTCATAGCATAATATATCACTTAAGCTGTCCAAAAGAGGGCAATTGGGCAGTGACAAGATACACTAACATGTAATGTGAAAGAAATGAATGTGGTGATGCATGAAGTGTAATTTGTGCAGCAACACATCGGAGACACTAGTAGGTAATTCAGCAGTTGTGGCATTGATTGATGAATAGGCTTCACTGTCTAGAGTAACTATTAGTTCTTGCAACTTAGGAGGGGGAAGATATTTAAAAAGGGATTTACAACTGATAAGGCAAACATTAACAAAAATAATTTTAATTGTTCAGTGTCTGGTATTTGTTATTTTTCTCCTTTCATCTTCTCTTATGAATCCTACAGCTTTATTAGGTTTGGGAAGAAGAGAGGAAAGATAATTTGAGAATTTAGACATGACAGAATACAACACAATTTCTTTATCGGAGAAATCTGATGGCTCTAAACTGATGTCATTATGAGGTTTAAATCAACTTTCTGCTTGCTTGAACATGGTCACCTGGGTATGGATGTACAAGGACACAAAAAGGTTGAGCAACTTTAGTTGTCTTAGAGCTGGCAAATACCTAGGTTTGCGAAATCAAGTTCCACAGAGAGTCATCTGTCAACTGTCCCCACAACATGCATTTTTTAAGGCTGAACCTACTTTTTCTTTTATAATGAAGAAAATACTTCTCCTAGGAAAAAGGGACACAGCAAAGAAAAATGTGTAAGCTCCAGTCTGGAATAATTGGTAATGAATGCTCAAATTATATATACCCTTTTTATTACTGACAACAAAAGTACATAAAGTACACACACGTACACGCACATACTTTTTTGAAATAAAGATAGCTTATATACGTATCTGAAAATAATTTGTCCTGTTATTAGGACAAATAACAGTGATTAAAAACAACCACAGTTATTACTATATTGGTCTATAGTTTTAAAATTACTCACTGTAACATTTTTTTTAAAAAAAGCTTGTCATTTCTCTGGTATAAAATAGCATATGCCTCATTATAATTTTCTTACTTTTCCACTAAAGAAGCCAATAATCTAAACATTAGCTCTGTACCCAGAAGCCATAATAAAGCAAACTTAATTTCAAAAGCATTCCAGACAACTAGATTTCATCTCCAGAAGAAGAAGAGTAAAAAACCAAAAAAATCAAATGTGTGAAAGTTTTGTATTCCTAATGGGCATTCAATAAGTGAAAAGTTATGTTTTTGATTTTTAAGGATTCTGTTTTGAATTTTTTTTTGCTTGCACAATTGAATTGCAGAAAATTAAAGCTTTGGTTGAGAAATACTTATCAGATAGATAGACGGCTCAAAAAATCTTAGGCTGATCATTATGAATATAATTTAGAAAGTGGAATACAGTTAAGATTCTGTCTTGCTATTCTGTGCTGGGCAGCTCAAATGTTTTTATTGTTATCACAGGTTAGTCTTAGTTCGGGAATCTGTGACCCTCATGTTGTTCAGTTCTATCTCAATAATTCGTTATTGGGCATGTTCATGAGCCTCCTGGGAATTGAACAGCAACATCTGGGAAGAACCAATTTTACCAATCTTAGTTTAAAATCTGTCATTAACAGATTTTTTTGGTCTAATTTTTGTTCAAACACACTGAAATTCATCTTGGTCAAAACACTTGTTAGCTTTTGGTTTAGCCAGACCACAACTTACCCTGAACTGGTTCAACTGGACAGAATCATAATGAGTTTGTTTTGTGCGTGGAACAAAACAGATGTTCTGTTTGTGCACTTATTTGTCTATGCTAGAAGAAAGTACATGGTTACAGATTGTCCTTTTTTATTTTTGAGGGTCCCCCCCCCCAACATGATGAAGCTGTAAATAATGAGATCTTGATTTAATGGAAATTGGGGAGGTTGAGTTCCAGAATAAATGGTCATCCTGTTCCTCACATACAGATTGTCTGCACAGTGTATTGGGTCATCCTTCTCTGCACTAATTTTGACAAAACTTGGAGCATTAGCACAATCATAGAACTCCAGTGGCTTTTTAGCCTTCAAAATGACAGGCTTAATTGGTATTGGAAGGAAGCAATCTGTGCTGGCTTTTTTGTTCTCAGTGGCTCTTTCATGACCTTGCTGGAGAGGTCTCTTAATAGCATCACTGGTGCTTGCCTCCTGAAGTCCACTTGTTAGCTAATTCTGGTGGATAGTTCTGGACAAGTTAGGATAGTCCTTCTTCTGTAGCCTCCAAGAATGAGCAGATTTTTATAATTTTCCTGCTCAGAGGAATAATCCCAGCTGTGATTGCCAATGTACTGGTCAAAGGCTTCAGAGAAAGCCTTTTGGTCACTGGAGCAAAATGCAAGCAGTGGCAACTCAAAAATCCGGCAATGTGACAAAGCAGCTCTTCTATCGAGATTGAGAAGAACTGTGTGGAAGAGAAAAGACAGCATGAACCATGTGGTCTGAGTAAGCAACTCCTTCCAGTACCATTGAATTGCTCCAAAGAAAAAGGCATTCAACTGCTTCCAGGAAGCCATATGGAGCTTTGCAGCTGGATTAATTCAGTCAGATCTACTTTACATTGGTAAGAAGGAGGACAAACATGTTGTGCATAGAATCCAACACTTAAAAAAAAAAACATTTTGCATGCACAAAAGCCCCCTCTACTATTTTGTGAATGTACAAAATAGCAGCAACACACCATGCAAATGAACACCTTTACATGTATGTTGATTCTATTTAGGGTACACAAAATTATGGATAACAAAACTGATAAGAAGCCACAAGTGCTTGTAAAAGTGCATATAATTATTGAGATATTTAATTTTACTCTATGATACCATAATTGGATTCTTTTGCCTAAAGCCATCTAATCTATAATCTTCTGCTGGTGAATTGTTCCAGATGTTGCTATATAAGTTTATACACAAATCTGGGTTTTACTTGTGTTGTGTGCACAGATGCCCTCATAAATGTCAGCCAGTTGCTCTTCTAGGGAAAGTTTGTTGTAGAGATTGTAATATGTTACTTTTCCTCTTTTGCCCTTGATGTACTGAGATACTTTATGCCATTTCTAAATGAACAAATATCAATCATTTATAGTATTATCCATCATTTTTAAAAAGTCTATGCACATGAAGATTTCACAGTGATGAGTAATAATGGTAAATATAATTTTCTCATATTGGTGGAATCTCAACATGTAAGATTGACTCACGCAAACTAGTATCTACTATCCCATCAATAGACAGGTCCATTCACTATTGTTTCAACTGAGTAAACAGTGGTGAAAGGGTCAGTCATATTCACAGTAATTGTTAGTGTGAAGACAGTCCTGTCAAGCTAAAAATATACTCTACTCTGTCACTTTGCAAGGGGTTTGAAAATAATAGCTCCGTGGCTGTTAAACAGGACGTAAGATTACACAGTGACCTTTTTCTTTGTTCAAATTTCTTCAGAGCTTTAATTTTGGGGGACAGGTTATAAGTGAATAATAGTGAGTCGCTCATGTGAGGCCAACTTCTTCATAGAATATTTGGCATTTATTTTTTATAAAAGAAGAAATAAACAGCTTTATAACAGTAAATGTATCACAAGGCTCAGACGACTGAATGTTGAAGTATCTTGTAGAATATATACTAATTGGGGACATTTTTGCATTATTTTATTTATTTATTTATTTTTAGTCAGCCCCATAGCAAAGACCAAATGTTTTTGTTAATGGCATTCTGAGTAAGGCGGGGAAGATTATTGGTCTGCCGTGCAATAATTTACTCCTCTTTGATATGCAAACGATCCACGGTGAATATAAAAAAAAATCCTATCAGACTCATTTCACAGTTCTTAACCACTCAGATTCTCTGGAGTCTATCGCCTCATTAGACCACTGCTCTCCAAAGCTAGCATAATTAAAATCTTTAACAGTTTAGCAAAGTAAAGATGTTTGGCTGATCACGTTAAGATGATTATCTAGCCATTGTATTCTAAATGACAAAAATAAATTAAATTTAGACCTTGGCATTTTTTATTATGTGTTTCAAATGAATCTAATGCACACTGCCTTTATTTAATGCCTTAGGTCTGGTAAGAGACATGTCTGTGTTTCAGATACAGATGTATATTTTGAAAATGGCAGGCTGCCCCCACCCCCACACCCTCACACTGATTTTTTAAAAAATACAGTCCCTTGAAACAAAGAAGCTGGATTTCTTGGCCCTAGTCTTTAGTCTTCAAAAGAAAGAGAATTACTTTGAAGAAAACATAGATTCTTCATGACTTTAATACAAATTTCTTATACTACTTTTTCATGCCAGTCTACAGCAATATGACAAGATACCTTCAAATGTTGTTTGCAAACATTTATGTGCTGTTAACTTTGAATCTCATAAGAATGGGATTAATATGTGTCACTCCAGGTTCTGCATGACTAAATTTTATCTTACAAGTGCATTTTAAAATTCTCAGTTTAGTTAAGAATCTTAGTATCTCCTGAATTTCGCTAGCTACTTTTACTTAAGGAACATATTTCTCATGAAAATGTATTTTGTGTTTTAATTTACTTTCAGTGGCTTATTATTACTGATCAAGAAACTAGTGTTAGTTGTATAGGAACTTTCACGATTTTTTACATAAGGCACATCTGTCAAGTGAGCAGTGCTAAAAACAAAATTAATGAGAAAGATAGGTGTGTTAATGACATAATCACAGTATAATCAATTGTACTGTTAAAATTTTAAAAAGCATTTCGTGGAGACAATATGAATTCATAATTTATGTCTAAAAGTAATTAATAAAGCTATATTTAATAACAAAGCTATTTGTCATCATTTACAATTCATGCACAAAATTACATTTGTGCTGATATCATATAAACAGAGATACATTTTCTTTGAAGACTTTCCTTGCTTCAAAACAGAAGTTACCATTTTCTGTCACCTTTCAGCAAATGAAACACCATTTATTCAGAGTCTCTTTTTCGTCATCCAACTAAAAATTATAAAAATTATGAAATAAATCCCTCAGTACGGTCTCTATTTTTCTATGGTGACCAAGAAGACATCGCTATCATTCTGAAAAAAACATGTATTTCATCCCCATTTTTTCAGCATGCTGTTGGTTTAGGAATTAACTTCAAGTTCAAATGCTTATCTTTAATACTGAAATGCTTAACATTAAAATGGTGAAATCATATTACTGAATTACAATCCAAATAGCACTGATGATAAATAATGGAGCTTATGAGCCTATACATTGACATGTGTCATGCTAGAGCTGACCAATGATTCATCTATTCCAATAATATTCTTCTCTTACATTAGATTTTCGGAATCCCATTTATGTTCGGAATGTATATCATAATTCTCTTCAACTAGTATTGGAATTCTACCCCATCTTGATTTATTTTCAAAATAGGTGTTAGTTTCATGCCACAATGTCAAAGTGACACACATGTCATAATATCATTGAGCAAATGACATGCTTGTATAATTTGTGTGTCATTCATACCATGACCACTAACACAAGTACAGCAGTCACATTATTTGCACGACAATATTATGTACATATGTCATCATTAGCCACCCTTGGGCACTCATGTTTTCCAACTTGAGCAAATTCTAATTTTATTATTTTTTATTTATAAAATGTATTGGCTGCCCATCTTACCACAGGGTAATTCTTGGTAAGCCATTAACATGCAAAATGCTATTGTGTACAACCAAAGAACCTATGTAATTATTCTCCCTATGTCTGTTGTGGTCACAAATAGAAAAGCTTAGTATTTTACTCTTCTGATGGGACAACCTGTCAAAAGATTGAACTGTGTGTCTTTATGTTACAAGGGCTCCACACAGGTTTCCATGAATGTAAATATAAAAATAGTGTTCCTGACACTGGCACCATCCATCCTACAGTAGCTTGTGGGTTTCATGGCTCACTAGCAGGAGTGCATGTTGAAAATGCTTTTTGTTGGTGGTTTCCACAGTGTTCTTGCATAACTCTGTTAGCTAGATTTTGGGGTGGGCGTGGCCTGCGCATGAAGCATCCGGGCCATGGTCCGCCAGTTTGATATCCCTGCACTAGATGGATCTCTTTAATGATGGGAAATCATAACATAGCCTGCCTCTCCAATATAGTGGATTGGGTAGATGTAATTGGAAAGAGATGGTCCTTCAAATCACCCAAGCCATATAGGGCTTTAAAGGAGATAGCCAGCATCTTGAATTGGATCCAGAAGCAAATTGACAACCAATGCAGTTCCCACAGTAGGGTTAACATATGTGTGAATCTAGATTTGTACAAAACTGTATGGGCCACTACATTTAGAACCAACTGAAATTTCTGGATACTTTTCAAGGGCATCCCCATGTCAAGCAATTTACAGTAGTCAATTACATTTGGAGTTATATTAACTAGTCATTACATTTAGTAGTAATTAGTAAACATTAACCAGTGAATTTTATTTTAGGCATGATTCCAACCGAACTCCAGCAACTTTGGAAAGAAGTGACAGGATCTCACACAGCAGAGGAAGCAACCAGCAACAACCATAGCAGTCTGGACCTGTCAACCACATGTATCTCCTCTTCAGCCTCTTCAAAGCCCTCCTTAATAATAAACCCACATGCCTCAACCAATGGACAGTTGTCAGTCCACACTCCTAAAAGGGAGAGGTAAGCATGAATGGAGTTTCTCCTTATTGGTGCCTAAAACATTACACTTCTGTTTGTAGGTAGAAAGTACCTATTAGTATGAATGCGTTATTTTTATTTTACGGCCATTCTAATTTTATGCACACAAATACATAATACACATACATACACTCCATTAGGGCTGACATGCACTTCAGGTTTGAATATGCTTTGGAGCACACAATTATGTGCTCATCGCACTCATCTGCAACTCCAAAGTAATTGTATCTTTTTTTATATTCTCATGGAGGGCAGCTGCATAATCCCAGGATGCTAAGGGTTAATGTTTCTAGTATTACATTAAGGTAACTCTTGACATTCAGAAACTCATGGGAATAATGGCCAATTACCAACAGTTTTTTGTAAACAGTCATTTACCTCTTGTGTGTGTGAGGTTTGGTTCATATAATGCTTGTTTATCTTCATCCACACAAGCTGCTATGGTTTATGAACATGTCGGCACATTTATCAGTAACTTGATGGACAGTGTGAGATGATGATAAATACGTGCATATAAACTGCAAATGCAATCACTGCAAATAGTGATCATTCAGAATCCTAGATCATTTTCAGCAATTGTCTCCATCTGTCTGCTAGATATATCAATGGCTTTTGATCGACCTTTTTATCAGGGGAAGCAGAATTTGAAGTGTGACCCTCAAGTCAATCAAAATACTGATTATCCAATAGGTCAAAACTCCAAAAACCTGGTTTACAAATTCTAGCTTATATGGAAATAAAAGGCTATATCACCTTGATTTTCAATTATGGGTTTATTAAGCTACTCCTAGTGGGAAGGAACAAGTAGGAACAGTCAAGCAGTAAGAACCAGTCCATGCGTATTAAAAAGTAGGAGAGGAACAACCAAAATTCTAGTTTACTGCAAACATGATCATCCAATTAGTTTTGCAACAGGATGTTTACATGAAAGATAATTAAATATACCAGACTTTCGATAATGCGGTTGAACTGTTTTACTGAACTTTCTGCTTCCTCATGGAAAAGGAATAATTTAGTAATAGATCTAGTAAAGCCATGCCATCTCATCTGGCACAGGCTGCTAAAGGGAGAGTCAAGTGGCAAAAATTGCTTCCTGCCCAGTTTTACTGGTGGAAACTCCTGCTGGATTCAGGGACTTCCATCCAACAGTAGAGCAATATGGAATGTAAGCCATTAATAGAGTTGTTTCCTTTGGGAATCTCTTACCTGAAGTTACCTTCTAATTTTTCTATCATTGAGCTGTGGTGGCTCAGTGATTAGAATGCAGTACTGCAGGTTACTTCTGCTGACTGCCGGCTACCAGCAGTTCAGCAGTTCGAATCTCACCAGGCTCAAGGTTGACTCAACCTTCCATCCTTCTGAGGTTAGTAAAATAAGGACCCAAAGTGTTGGGGGCAATATGCTGACTCTGTAAACCGCTTAGAGAGGGCTGTAAAAGCACTGTGAAGCAGTATAAGTGCTATGGTTACTTTTTATGCCTGGTGAGAAAGTTTTGCCAGCAGTATTTCAGAACTGTTAGACTGCAATAGTAATTATTATCCGCACTCTAGTGTTGTATTCTGTAGTCTAGTATCAGACGTCTTATTTTAGGACTGTTACCATGAATATCATGAAAATAGTTGAAAGAGAGGAGCAAAGCGGACTTTAAAAAGGGTGACTTTTTCAGAGCTTCCTGAAATCCTCTATTCAAGTTTCATTTTCGAGCCTTTGGAAGGCAGCAAGGACATTATTTTTTAGGACTGCGTCTTAGAGCATAGAATAACTGCTGGATTCTGTTCTGCCCTGGCCATAAATTCTGTTTTCTCCATTTATCCTCCCACCCACCCCAAACTCTGCTGTAAAGGTCCCTCCTGAAATGCATTTGGATTAAATGTGGGGCTAGAGGAAGGAGGCAAAAATGAAGGGACAAATGAGTGAAAATGGCTTGGAAACTGTTAGTATTAGTTCTTACAGTTTGCTAAAGAGTAAGTCAATAATGACAAGGATGCTGTTTTCTGTGAAACCATATGGAATAATCTTTGAAACCGAATTAACTGGATCTGCCTTCCCTTGCTAATTGGTAGATTTTTGTTGAGATTTTTGTTACTTTTTTTTTTTAAAAAAAACCTTTTTTCCACCAAACTTTTCATAGCTATTATCCTTTTTATCTTTCCTATTAGCTTCTTGTAAGTATTTTTGTGGTTTGTATCTCATGAATTATGTTGATTGCCTTATTTAGTATTCTATTATGATTGATGTTGTTTGCTTATTTAGCACCCTATCACCGAGTTTGTATCTTATGATTTGTGATGATTGTATTTTACGATTATGATCATGATCACTTATTGGTTGTATGTACATTGAGAGCTTATGCACTGGAGACAAATTCCTTGTGTGACCATTCACACTTGGTCAATAAAGCTATTCTATTCTATTCTATTCTATAGTATTGCTAAGACAGACAGAAAGCACATCTTGCGTTCTTATAAGAAGAAAAAAATGTTTCCCTAAGTATATTGCACTATTTTAAAATTGGGATGTTAACACGAGGAGTATACAGTATACCAGTTCTAGGGATGTGGATTTGTATTTGTATTTTATATTGGTCTGATAAATGAAATATATTTTCTATACCACCAGAAAGTACGTTTTTGTGGAAGCTGATATTTTTTTAGTTTGACATCTTCCAGCCTAGAGCAAAATGGGAGGAAAAATCATTTAGTTCCTTTGCATTTGTTTTGTATGTTGAATCTAAGAGTAAAAATCTCATACTGGAGTTGATTCTTCTGTTTAAATTCTTAATGATGGGCAGGTTATTTCATAAATAGTAATAGCACTAACAATAGACTTAGACATATATAGTACTGCATACTGCTTTTCAGTTCGCTCTAAGTGGTTTCCAGAGTCAGCATATTTCCCCTAACAATCTGGGTCCTCATTTTACTGACCTCGGAAGGAGGAAGGCTGAGTCAACCTTGAGCTGGTCAGGATCAAATTGTTGGCAGTCAGCAGAATTAGCCTGCAATGCTGCATTCTAACCACTGCACATCACAACTTTTCTTGATAACATTGGGCTCCATTGTTTTATTTATGTACATTTCTCTATCCCCTATTTTTTCATAATTCATATAAATACATGCATGATGCATACATGCACACGCATATGAATACATATGAATAGCTACTTGACTGTAAGAGTGTGTGTGTGTGTGTGTATACACACGCACACATATATGTCAAACAGTATTTCTGTACAAATTTTGTTTTATATGATGAAGGTGGCATGTATTGAGGCATGAAGACATGACTGATAAACAAATTAGCATGATGTGTGACTTTCACTAGAACATACATACAAACACTTAAAACAGTGTTCCATCTAACATTGAAATTATGTTAGCGTTTCTTCCTAGTGTGTAACATTTGCATACCTGTACTAATATTCTTTGTGGAATCATGTTACTTTGGTGATATACATTGTTCTGCATTCTGCGAAGATTCATTTGCCTCATTGGTTGGCAGAGAGGATATTGGTATCAGACATGGGGAAAAATCCCTCCTGCTTTCCTTCATTCCTAATTTTTGGCTTGCCTACTTCAACATGGAGGCATACTTATTGCTGGATTCACTTAAGAAGATCACAATAAGAGTTGCCAACTAAAAGAGGAGAGGGACAGATTCTTGTAGCCATCTTTTCCAGCCCTTCACTCATAAACAGCAGGGGTGGTTAGTTGTTTTTCCCAAGAGTCCACATGAGAAACTCGGACTGTTGTGGAAGGCTGAACCAATAGGCTGTACTTAATTCTGCTGATGGCGCTCACGTCTTGAAGGAGGAGGGAGCGTGCAACCTCAGCCCAGCTGCCACTCTTCTGCTACAGGTGCAAAGTTCTTTATCTTGCCAGCTGATTAAAGGCGCGCCTTCGGCTTCTTCTCCCACTCCCTGCGGCACATTTATTTATATTTTATTTTCTAATTTCCGATAGACCCTATCATGCAGGCTTGACAGGGACATCCAAATAGATAGATGTGGCCCAGCGGCTGTAAAATGCCCAGGTCTGGTCTAGACAGTACGGAGATGAAGTATGTAGATGAAAGAGATTCAGTAGAAAATTTTAGAAGTATTCTAGCTCAATAGTTCAGTTGAGGTTTTTACATTTGCAGCAGAACCTTGTAAATACGTGCTCTTCTAGGATTGCCATACAAAAATGGATGATATTTTGATTTACTTCTAGTGAGTTCTTCGTATAGCCTGATCCTAACTTTACTGCTCTACTTTACTGAATTTAAGAAACCAATTTTGCGTTCTGTTTAGAATCCAGCCATTTTAAAGTTTGACACTGGGGAAAAAAAATGTTGCTTACATTTTGTCTTCCAAACTTCTGATTTCTTTCAAAAGAGATCTATAAGCAACCTTCAGTTGCAGGTTATATAACACATTAAAATATAATGTTTTAAATTTGCTTAACAGGGAAGCTGGAAGACAAGCTGCGGTAAAATTCACTATTCCGTTAAGGTTCTTTAAAAGAGGAATCTTCATTTAAAATGACATTCATAAATGTGCATTTTATCATTGATGGTACTATTCAGTAGCATGATTCTTTAAAATCTTTTTCAAATGCATAATGTAACAAGAATACAAGTACCTCAGATTTAAAGTAGGTGGATTACTTCCTTTTTTTCTTTGGTGTGTTTGAGGTTGGCACCATCCGTTTACAGCAGCATGATTGAATTACCTCTTTGTCCATAAGATGAGCAGGCAAGAATACACAGAGAATGCCGATGAAGGCACTTAAGGTTTCTGTTGCTATCTCATCAGGCAATATGGTGCCTGCCTACATGCTGTATGACATATAAGCCTCTGTTTAGATTGTTTGGGGAGTCTGGAAGAATACTTTCTTTTTCCTGAATATTCATGGCAGAATAAGAATTGTAGAAGGAATAAATGGTAAAGTATCAAGTGCCTTTGCGTTTGAAGTGAGTAGTGGAATAATTCCCTAGATCAGCAGGCTGCTTAGTATTATAAGTTATATTAGCTGGTTTGAAATGCAGGAGGGAACAAACTAATATTTAAGAGAATGGATGAGTTTCTCCTGAAAAGAGCCGAGAAACATTTCTGTTTTCTAAATGTCAGAAGTACATTTTTGTACTGTTGTCTATATGGATTGTTTAAGAACAGATACTTTGAGCGGGAAGCAGGGTGTTTCCTTGAATCTTAAATCAATAAATTTAAATCTACTAAAATCTGAGTATAACTCCTAGAGGTTCTTAGAAATCAAGTATTTCCTTCTTATCTTCCTAAAATCCCAAGTCAACTAGGTCAATTTCGGGATGGAGAAAAACATTTTAAAGTCTTCAGTAATATTATGATTTAAAGAGAAATTGGCTGGGAAATTAATCATAATAAGCAGACAGAGTGCCAAATCCAATCTAAACACCTTGCTAACTGTGCAACCATCCACAATGTGTTACACTCAGTGTTGGGCTGCTGCCGGTTCGGATTGGTTTGGGCAAATCAGTAGTTCCGACCAGCGGCTGGGCCCACCCACGCACCCTGGCACTATCACGTCCTGTATAATTGCCAGTTTTTCAATGCTGCACGCGCTCACATTTTCGGTTCTGGGCAAACCGGTTGTTACAGTATGTAATGCCCACTTCTGATTATATTTATATGCCACCTGACTCCCAGGACTCTGGCCAGTTTATAATTGTTAAAACGTTAAAAAAAGAGAGAGAACTATGCAAAAAACATGAAAACAACACATGACAAAGGAACAGCAATGGCAAAGAAAACCCAGAGGGGAAAAGAAAGGAAGACTAGGGCATCTGTCCTTGCCAAAAAGGGTGAGAATTTTTCAGAGAACATCATTCTAGAGGACAGACATTGCTATAGAGAAGATATGGTGTCAGGGTCTGGATAGAAGGTGTTGTTTAATTGAAAGAACCTGGAATGCACCAAACCCGCCAGATTGAACCAGTTGGGCAGACACTGTGACAAGCAGGCAGTCCCTCGAGTTACCAGGTCCAAGACCAGGTAGGTTAAAAGGGCTAAAAGATGAAAGGGCTAAAAGATGAAAGGTAAAATACCACCCATGAAAAGGGATTATTAATTCTTTCAAGATTTAGTTTCATTGGGGGGGGGGGATCAATACAGTATCAAATGACACATGTATTAATGAGATGTAATCGAATATTGCAGATCTATGCAAAAATCTACACATTAAAACAATTGTGTACAAAATATACACAATTGGACGAGATTGGATAACAGATAAGAACAAGGTACAATGACATACACACTAGGAAAACAGCACAAAAAAGTGCTTAATAAAGATAAAGGTGCATGGAAATTCTCACAAACATCCATTAAATCTTAAACACTTTCAAATTAAGAGTCACAAATAGATTGAATCTGAATTTAAGAATGGAAAAATTAAAAACTGAATGAATTCAGTAGTGGCTATTTTTTTAACCATTATATTTATAAAAATATCACCATCTTTCTGAAAGATGGCACAATACAATTCAGTATGGAATCTAATCAATAACCCTTCATAATGGTTTAAAAAAAGCCATTTGGTTGATAGAAGAGATTGATTTGGGAATAAATGATCCTTTAATAATACCAAGACCCAAGTTTTAGATATCAGTACCTTATATAAAGTAAGGGACACGGTGGCTCAGTGGCTAAGACATAGAGGTGTCGATCAAAAGGTTGGCAGTTCAGTGGTTCAAATCTTTAGTGCCGCATAATGGGGTGAGCTCCCGTTACATGTCCCAGCTTCTGCCAACCTAGTTCGAAAACAGTAAAAAATGCAAGTAGAAAAATAGGGACCACCTTTGGTGGGAAGCTAACAGTGTTCCGTGCGCCTTTGGTGTTTAGTCATGCTGGCCTCATGATTACCGAGATGTCTTCGGACAGCACTGGCTCTTCGGCTTTGAAATGGAGATGAGCACTGCCCCCTAGAGTCGGGAACAACTAGCATATATGTATGAGGGGAACCTTTATCTTTACCTTATATAAAATTCAACAAACAGGATTTTCCCCCTCTTCTTCCCCATCTGCAGCCTTTTTCCTTTACTATTTACATTCACTATCCATATCCGTTTTGCATATTTTATTGTTTCCATTTCATATGATTTCATTAATTATCTTTATTGACAACTCATTATTGTCTGGCTGTTGTTCCTTTTGATTATTCCATATTCAGTCAGTAATCAGTGTCCATGTGAGTTAGGAGATTTCTTACATAGCTGACTCATAAGACTGCCCATAATGATGTGACATAGCCTCATAGGTACTTGAAGGACTTTTATTCCATAATGGAAATTATATTTCTATATTTCTTTTTACAAGTTTGATGGAACATGAAGGAAGCATGTTTTTTTAATCTCTTATGGAGATTTGAACAATTAAAACATAAATCATGGAGATTTGAATAAGGCTACACAACAGATAATGGAAATGCCAATCTATCCACTTGCATTAGTTATCATGAAAAAACTTGCACATTTTAATACGGATTTGTTTACCCTCTCTACATAGGAATAGTTTAAACATAGAAAGATGAGCAAATTGTTTCATTTTGTTGATATTGTTGTTGTTGTTTTTGTTTAGTGACAGTAACTTTTTAAAAAATTAATCCCAGCATGATGCAGAGGTGAAACCTGGACCTAATTGGTTCCTTTCTCCCTTTGACAAGTTCTTCAGTGTAGAATCAAGAAATCTTTCTCTAGTCTACTCTTATGTTTCACCACTGAGAATTAAACAGACGGTGGAAGAAGGGATGAATATTTAGAAATGTAGTAGGCTGTTCTTAGATTTGGGGGATGGCATTAGGCTTTGTAAGACAAGTATGTTTTCAAATGGAACATGAAAGGAAGTTCCCAGATGTTTTCAGTGCAGATGATGAGAATCAAATCAAATGTCCTGTTAAATGTGTCTCCAGTTCAAAAATAACTTACATTATAAACAAATACACAAAGCCCTAATTATCTGTGACCAAAACTCCATCTATTTTCCCAGGGTAGTTAATGCAGTTCAAGCTAGGAAATAATGGCTTTATTTCCCTTTATTCTTGCTCCTCCAATTTAGCATGTGTTTCTTTCTTTGTCCCGGATTGCGCTCAAGTTTTGTAAGCAACATCAGTAGCAGCAGCAGCAGCTCTGGGGTTTGGCGTAGCAATCTGTTAAGGAGATAAATAATCTGTGTTGGCAGGGCACTCCTGCTCCCCTCTTTAATTTGTCTTATACACAGAAAATTATAATTAAATCATTCAGGGTAAACCCTCGAGTACAGGCGGGTGAACACCCTTTGGTACAGACTGCCAGCAGAGAAGATCTTCCCTGTTGTGCCACAAGAAGATATTTATCAATATGCAACACAATTAAAAGGCGAACACTTTTGTGCTATTTGTGAGGCGGACGCCAAAATTGAAATCAAGGCTTCTTAATTTCTTTTCCCTCTGCAACTGTGGCACTCAGAGTGATTAGCATACTATTTTGACTGCATGTTTCCATGCTTGGATTTTGTTCAGACAATTAAAAAAATATTTATTGTGCAATTAAATACATAAATATAAATTCACTCAATTTGATAACCTAACTCAATCTTCTCTGCCCTGAGGGACATGCTTAGCTATAGATACTTATGTTCCCTAAGAACAAGTAAAAAGATGCTCAACACTGGTATGCAAATCTCTCATCATTTTAGTGTTTGATTCTCTGCAGTATGCATGCTTTAATTGGTAGAGGGGAAGTAAGTAAATAAACTTTTTTTTTTAAAAAAAAGATCATTTTGCTACTCTCCAATTTGTGGAACCGTGTGCATGTTTATTTTCACAAATGAGAGGCATGGAATTCCGTCTGTACATTTCTGTATATAATTTTCTTCAGCTATATTATAACCACAAATGTTAAAGCTATGCAATACATAATTAAAGTGAAATTAGCATCAGTGATCAAAAGACAGTGTTTGTAGATAAGATAACAAGGAGTTCCCATTTGTAGTTTTGGCAGCAATTTGGGATCCATGTGCAATCCATAATTTCCTAGTCAGACAGGGAAAGTATGTTGCGGACCTCACCAGTTAAAGGTTTCTGACTGGCAGGGTCTAGGAAGAGAGCCTTCTCTCTGTTGCTGCCCCATCCTGTGGATATTCTTCCTCTAGGGGTGAGGCAGGGCCCAACTCTCCAGGGCTTCTAGAAAGGAATTAAGACTTAGCTTTGTGGCCTTGCATGGGAAGCCTAGCGGAGCATGCAGCTATGGAGTTGGTTAGTCCCAGGGGTGGTATTCACTTACTTTCCCTACCAGTTCACAAATGTGAGCGCATACGCTCACTTCGCTTGTACGCACCGCATCCATGCATGTGCCCAACCTTCCCTGCATGAACTTTGCTGGTGCATGCACCTTCCGTGCATTCACCCGGTCTCAAAAACGTGCCTAAATAGGATGGTATAGAGCCGGGGGGGTATCCCACCCCCACCCCCCCCGCGATTTCTGCTACCGGTTTGGGTAAACCGGTCCGAACCGGCTGAATACCACCTCTGGTTAGTCCCCAGAAAGCCCTCCCTTTGTTTTTTGACTAATCTCCTGCCACCTCTTATCTTTTTTATTTTTTTAAACTTATATATACTGTTTTATATTTAATGTTTTATTGGATACTGTCCAGAGTCCTGCTCTTGCCACAGTTGTTAAGTGAATCACTGCAGTTGTTAACATTAGTAATACAGTTGTTAAGTGAATCTGGCTTCCCCATTGACTTAGCTTGTCAGGAGGTTGCAAAGGGGATCACATGACTCCTGGACAATGCAACAGGTATAAATATAAGTCAGATGCCAAGCCTCTGAATTTTGATCACATGACCATGGGATGACTCAACAGACTTAGGTCATAAGTCACATTTTTCAGTGCCGTTGTAACTTTGAATGGTCACTAAATGAACTGTTGTAATTCAAGGACTAGCTGTAGTTTTCTTGGCAACAATGCGGAAAAATTGGCTATTAAAAATAGTCCTTGACTTTAGAATTGAATAGAATAGAATAGAATAGAATAGAATAGAATAGAATAGAATAGAATAGAACAGAACAGAACAGAACAGAACAGA
>JANHFM010009914.1:350162-368491 GCA_032468115.1 Grayia smithii
GCTGTTTTGCCAACTCTTTCTCGTGGTGGCTGCTTAGCTCCAACAACTGCTTCCTGTTGGGGTCCTAAGGAGCCCGGGTGGGAGGCAAGGAATGACTGGGTGAGGAGAGGCAAGTAGAGGCCGACAAGGCACCCCTTGATGTGAGTGACATCGAGTTGACCATGACCACCTAGTCACATGACCACCTAGCCATGCCTACCCAGCCAGTCATTAGGCAGATCATATGAGTGGTCCGTAGGATTTAAAATTATGAATTTAGAGGTCCCTGAGGTCCAAAAGTATTTTGCCTTTTCTTCCCCTGCTTTAGATTGTTGGATGGTTTTTTCCCTGGTTTTGTAATTTGCCTCTGCCTTTCCTCCTCTTCCTCTTCTTTCTTCCTCCTCTTCCTCCTCTTCCTCCTCTTTCTTCTTCCTGCAGAAATTGCCCAGGGTTATATAAGATGGGCAATTGTATAAATATTGATCATTAAGGAATTAAGTAAAATCAATGCTAGATCCAAAGGTATTGGGTCATTTCCAACTGTTTGCTAACCTTCCCTTTGGGGGAAAGTTGTGGAAAAAGTGTTGCCCTGGTTCTCCCTTTTTCTCTGCAATCAGACCAAAAATCAACTCCACAGGAAGATTAGAACTTTACTGACATAGGCCGCAATAAAAGAATCTGGCAAGTCTGGTTGTACTTTATCTCCCATTTTTCTTATATCTAAGTGAATCAGGGAGGTGTCGCCTGAGCTGTTTTCAAATATTATCTTCTTCCTAGCACTTTCAGCTCTCTATTCCTAGGCAATATTTGTTGCATATTTCTGACATAATCACCTTCTTCACTCTCTGCATGTAGTGGTGGGAATGGTGATGGAGAGATTGAGCCAAAGCCTTGATACATTCCCCATTCCTATTTAACACTTCTACAATGCCAATGGCAAAGTAATCTTCATCTGCCAGAAAAATGCAGCTGGAAAAAAATGTCCAGAGGTACATTGTAATGCCCACAACAGTCTCTAAGGGCCAAGAGAAGGTGGGCTGAAATCTGCCTCTGAGTGCATCAGCACCAGCACAATCGTGGAGGTGTCGTAGAACATGCATATGGCCAGACGTATATCAGAAGAAAAGGCAAAATACTATTTCAAGACTGCAACAGCTAAATTCAACCATATTCTAAATTGAACCATGCCTTTGCCACATCTGTTCTTCTTTTCAAGATTCTCTCTCTGGTTCTCTGCACTGCAGTAACTCAGGTAGGTAATAGGTAATCTTATCTTGATCAAAGGTGGCACAGATGAACCACATTGCACTGCTAATGCTAAAACGTAAAATTTTGAACTGGAGCAGGCAAACAGGATGACTTGATGGTGATATAATCCATTTAGGCTTCTAACTACAATTGATGAATTATCCCTGATCTATGGCTAATGGTCCACGTGGATTAATTCCTAGCCTTCTTCTGCAATGCTAGATAGGAAACTGTTGTAAAGCTGCTATAGAAGTCTAATGTAATACAGGTGGTCCTCGAGTAATGACCACAGTTCACCCCAAAATTTATTTAGCTCAATGAAACATTTGTTAAATGAGTTTTGCCCGATTTTACGGCCTTTCTTGCCATGGTTGTTAAATGAATCCCTGCAGTTGATCAGTTAGTAATACGGCTTCTCCACTGACTTTGCTTGTAAGAAGGTCACAAAAGTTGATCACATGACCCCAGGACAATAAAACCGTCCTAAATATGAACCCAGTTGCCAAGTGTCTGAATTTCGATCACAAGGATGCTGCAACAGTCATAAGTGTGAAAAATGGTCATACGTCACTTTTTTCAGTGCCGTAACTTTGAACAGTCACTAAGTGAACTGTTCTAAGTTGAGGACTACCTGTGGTCCTTAAATATGCTCATTCAGTTCTTCCCAAGGACCCGCTGGTGGTTTACAAAGAACAGGTAATTCTTGATTTACAACCATTCATTTAACAACCAAAGTTACAATGACCTTAGAAAAAGTGATTTACAACTTATATTCACCCTTATGACTATTGCACCACCCCCATTTGGGTACTTGGCAACCAGCTCATATTTATAGCCCACTGCAGCATTCTGTTGTCATACAATTGTAATTTGTGACCTTTTTTGCTGATTTCCAGTGAAAAACATGCATCGGGGAAGTTGGATTTGCTTAATGACATGTGATTTGCTTAATGTACATCATTAATGGGATCAACTCAACTTATGATGGCTTACTATGAAAATTCTGGTTCCAGTTGTGATCCTAAGTTGAGGACTACCCGTACTGCAATACACATATAAATCAAAATTTCCACAATGCTGATGCTCTTCCTCAAACACCAAAATTTCTTGAGTCATCCAAGATATTAGCCTTCCAAAAAAAAGCCCTTTAATTTGGGGCTCTGTGAATTCAACATGCACAGGTGCACATTCCATGTTGCCTAAAGGCACCACTCTGCTGAGTGTTGGCCTATGTGGCAATCCACATTAAGAAAACGGCTGGGAATTGGTCTACACACCTATACTTGACTTTGGCATGAAGAAAAACCAGCATTAACTTTCTAAATACATAAAAGTATACAGTAAACCACAGTAATTCAAATGAAAGGCAAATCATAAACATGTCCTACAGCATTTGGTTTTTAAAAAGCAGTCTTGGATATTTTGCCTTTACAAAGAAGCAGTTTATTTCCATATTCTGGATTGAGCTTGGATATTGTGCAGAGAAATTTTATTTGAACTGTTTATTTTGTTATTGTTTTGTTTAGTCAAATATAAAGTGCCTGTATCTCTTACAGCAAGATTTATTCAAGAATGGTTGTATTTGTTTGCTTATATTTTTAAAAATAGCTACTTCCTTTGTGGCTACTCTTGGCAATATATAATTGAGTTAAGATCTATATTCAGCAGAACCGTTAATCAAATCCATTCTAAACATGAAGAGCAATGTCCAGAACTGCTAAGCAATTCATTACTTATACATTCTCTATTGCAGTAAAATATCTACTCATGTAGTATTGCCTCTGAAGGGAAGGAAGAAATCAAGGAGGAAATTATATGAATCATGTTTTCTGTGGAGAATTTTGTCAGTCTGAGTAGTTTACATTTCTGATCATTGTGGATAAAATGACTAAAATACAAGGCAGTATTTTCATATAAGTTTCAGGGCTGGTCAGGATGTCCTAGCCCCATGAAGGCAAACCTATGGCACGTATGCCACAGGTGGCATGCAGAGCCATTTCTGTGGGCATGCAAGCCATCGCCCTAGATCAGCTCCACCGCACATGTGGGTGCACCTCCCGCCAGCCAGCTGATTTTTGGGTCTATGCCGCACATGCGGGAGACGCCCACGCATGCACATGTGCTTTTGGCACCTGAGGAAAAAAAGGTTAGCCATCACTGTCCTAGCCTTATCAGAGAGTCCATTCCAATTGTGAAATTTTTTAATTCAAGATTTATTTTTAATCTAGTTATTGTTAAGCAACATCTGTTAAATGCTGAAAAATCAAAACCAAAACAGATGATCACTGGCAATACATTTTAATATGTTTAGCATAGCCCAAGAAGGCATAGATGATGACTACAGAAGACTAATTAATCTATCAGAGATAAAGGGAAGATGAGAACAAGGATTGTGTGTATAACAGGAAAATAGGCTAAGCAGGAACTGGCTCAAGGAAACAAATAAACAGCTTACTCTATACTGTGTAGGAAATCTTATGGCCCCATTAATTCTCATAGAAATGGAATGGATACAAGAATTTATTAGATTATTTATGCTTAGTTCTTAAAACTGAAGTTTATTTAATATTTAGTGCCCGCTAGACATTGGGGAAAGAGGGAGATGGGTGGTTAAGAAATATAGAGAGAGAGATGAAAGGAGGGAGGGAGAGGAGGGGGGAAGATAGAGAGAGAGAGGAGAGAAAGAGAGAAAGAGAGAGGGGGAGGGAATGAGAGAGGGAGGGAAAGAGAAATGATATTTCATATAAATGATGAGAGAGAGAAATATGATGGATATATAATAAAGAAAAATTGCCTGGACTTATGCATGGGTCTTGCCATGCAAGGTACATGAGTGTATTCATGCATGCACGTAATTAATTCCTCTTGCTGCTTCTATTTTATTTATTTGTTTCTTTATGTAGGCATGAATTTATTATATTCTAGGGGCACACATCCCGATAACTGCTATACCATCACATTTTGTACAGTTGAAGCTTCTGGAGGCTTTGAGGACAGACCCATGTAGAGTCTGTTAAAATAGTTCTTAGGTCTATTCAAAACCTTATATATTATTTATATATTAGGGAACGGTCAGAGGTGGTTTTACAAATTTGTGAAATGATAATGTTTCAAAATATTGAACTTCATCTGTAAACCTACTATAGCACAGACCAATAAAAAGCAGTGAAGTCTTGAAAGATTTAATATTTCCTTATCACACCTGATTCAAAATCACTGACGTTTTTTAATCATCTTCCTTCACAAAAATCATGTATTAATTTTACGGATAATCTTATCTTATTTTCAGGAAGGAGGTTATTTACAAAATTAAGTGTTCACAGCTTAAAATAGAAAAGTTAAAAGGCTGAAGTTCAGGTTACTTTTTACTGCAGAAAAGGGGTTAAGTGAAATGGAAAATTGCTAAGCATATGATTACTAGAGCATAGCAAAATTTGGATTATACAATATATTCAAAATGGCCACTGTTATGCAAGACAACTGATACTTATTTAAAATGCTTTATTTCCTGAGCTTCACTGCAAAATAAAATCCCTCTCTACCCCACCCCCCCACACACACTCACACACACACTTATATGTGGAGAGAAAAAAGTAATCCTGAGTACAATTGCATTAAAACGTAATACACATATAGAAATCTACCAAAACAGAAATCTAGTGAAGGGGAAAGAAGGAAAATGAAATTATTATTATGGTTCATTGCAGAGTAAGTCAGATGTTCTGGCTGGGTTTAGCATTTTTAACCACCTATCGAATCCTTTTCTAAGAACCTGGGATAGGTAGATGTTGACGTTTATATGGTATTAGCGGTATCCTTGCAGGATGTAAGCTGTTCCAAGTTAATTGCTTTTTGCAATTGACGGTGAATTTTTCAATGATGTTGTTATTTAAGTGATACTTCAGTTATTATTATTAAATATATTTGCCACATGTCTCACCATGGATGCCACTCTAGGCATCCTACCACAATGAAAAATAAAGCGAAAGAAAATAGAACAATAAAATAAAAAAGAAAACAAAGAAAATACATCAATATGACTAGTAAAAAAGATAGGGGAGGGGAAAGTGGATAATGGGGGGGAGGAAGTGGAGTCTGCTGTCAATCTAGCAGCCACCTCTAGAGTAGAACTCACACATTGGGTCCCCATTGACCTCAGATAGCAGTGAAGCAGTGGTGGGTTGCTCCCGGTTCGGTCCGGTTCACACGATCCAGTAGCGGTGATGCTATGACATCACTGAACTGGTTCTCCGTGGCCCGGACCTGGGCCCACCCGCGTGCCCGAACATATGTTTTTTGGATAACCCCCCTGAAAATAGTGCTCTGTGTATGCACAGAGTGGTTGTTTCGCGTTTTTTCCTTGAAAAAAAGTTAGCGTGCATGCACGGTAGCGCGCTTTAGGCATGTGCGTGAGCAAAGCAAGCTTGCACGTGCAAATTGCGCACGTGCGCATGCAGGAAGAGAACCGGTAATAAAGGTAAGTAGAACCCACCCCTGCAGTGAAGGTATTCCAAACTGACTCTGATTCCTAACTTTTTCTAATCTGTTTCTTGGTAAGAAGAAGCAATAGCGGAGGCAGGAAGAAAAGCTTTTCCCTTGCTCATCCACTCAACCTTTCTTTTTTCTTTCTTTGTCCTCCATTTATCAAGGACCTCAGACAAATAAAATTGAACCAACAAAAGAAAAAGATAGAAATAGAAGAGGAATGTGCAACCTATTTCAGAATGTGTACTTGAAAGATGCATGAGCTCTGCTCAGAATACAAGTATCACATTCTAGAAATAAATGTGTGGAAACCACACATTTGTGGTCGAGGTTTCAAAGTTTTATGGAAATGACAGCCTGAAGCCTTTATTTCATCTCTTGCCTTCAAAGATTCTTTTTTTTAAAAGTGCCCACAAAGAAGCTGGAAATACTGCTCCACCTACATTTTTACAACCTCCACCTACATTGTTACGTATGCCCTATTATCTATAAACGAACAATGCTAAGATTCTGTAACAATAGAAAAGTACAATTTGAAACTGCGGCTGAAATCTGTCCTGGAAATTTCAACCAGTAGTGATTTCATTTCAACCACTACTGATTTCATCAAAAATTAGTCCAGGCATGTAAAGGGAGGTAGTAACAAACTTTCAATCACTAAGCGTGCAGAAATACAACCAATCTTTAAGGCAGAGTAAAACTGAAGGGAATAATAACAATCTTCCCAAAAACAATGTAGTTTTAGTGGACACTGAATGGGGAGAAAATTGCAAAGATAAAAATCAGGACAATAAAAACACTGTAATGTATACATGTTGTTGCCATCATATTTATTTATTTATTTTTTATTTATATTTATATGCCGCCCATCTCCCGGAGGACTCTGGGCGGCTCACAATACTAACAAACAAGACATTCAATAAAACACTGTTATAAATACAATAATAAATATAATAAGTTAAAATTGGAATTTAAAATAATAATAATTAAAATTTAAGATACAAGAATTTAAAACTATAAAATCAGATTGATACTAAAACGAAAAAGTAAAACCCAGGCCACTCAGCTGATCTTGTTAAAAAGCCATGTTTTCAGACCGCGGCGGAAGGAGCGGAGGTCAGGGGAAGTCCGGAGGTCGGTGGGTAGTTCGTTCCAGAGGGCCGGTGCGCCCACAGAGAACGCCCTCACCCTGGGGACCACCCGCCGACACTGTCTGGCAGACGGTACCCTGAGGAGCGCAGCCCTGTGTGAGATACTTAGGTATCTCTAACAGAAGAACATATGTGAGAGGCATTATTGATTGTCTGCCTTAAATCAACAGAAAGACAATAAGAAATCTGGTGGTCAAAACTTTTTTTCAACAAGTCAATTTTCATGAAAATATACTAACACCATGGATGAAACAAAAAGAATATTTACATTTTAAAGGTGTAATTCATAATAATAACAATAATTCCAAAAGATATTAAAAAAAGAGTTGCTGCCTTTTCATAGGACACTTTGTATATTTTTGTAAGAAAATTACCTTAAAATAATGGAGCTAATTTCCCTTAAGGAACCCAAAGAAAGGATCGGTGACACCAATATAAATTCTTAAATCCTCAATGCGAAAGGCAATTATCTGTGATTATCAGTCCATGAGAAGTCTGGGTGTATAGAAATAAAACATATTCTTTTAATTTGTAATACTTTAAAGTACTTTAGGCAATCTTTTGTGTTAACTGCCTGAAAGAAAAATCTGCTATTTTCCCCAGATTTCCAATGTAATCCTATAAGTTAATTGCTCAGAAGAAAAACTTCACTGATTTCAATGGGATGGTCTTGTAAGTTAAATCTATGCCTGCAGTCTTCATTATGTTCTCAAGGGTCAGAACTGTTTGGGCATCAATATATATGCAGGTATCCCCATGTTCTTTCTTGGTTGTGTCTAAAAGAGGCAACATCTACTGCAAAGGACCAAGTAGGGATGTGAAGAGGGTATGTCTTCTCTAGCTTCAACTTTGATCATTCTAAAGAAGCATCCAGTTTGCCTGGCTGAGAAACACTTTGTCTCCTTAAATTCTTCCTGAGGCCAAAGAATCAATAGTTTCATACTGACCCCAAAATGCCAGTCTTTTTAAACAACGAATTTCCAATGAAAGATATTTGTGATTACAGTATAGCCTCAGATTGCCAGAATCATAGATAATATTACTGATCAATTGTGTACTCAGAATAAGATAGATTTTTTTTAAAAAAAGATTAATCTCTTATAGTGTGGAAAGCAAATATTTGATCAATTTACTCCCCCCCTCCCTAATGAAATCTGTACTCTTTGGGGATTAGCTCATCTGCGGTATTCTCCACTTGCTACTTCATAGCTTCACTTTAAAGCTATTTTTGTGGCCCGCTCATTCATATAGCTATATAAAACTGTAGAAACAAGGCTTCATCAGGCTATCTACCCATATACTGTTCAAAAATTGAGGCACCTGCCTAGATAACCTCAATAAACATATAATGTACATCTATATTAGAATGCTTATACTGCAGGGCCCGGAGTAGATAGGGAACAAAGTTATGAAGGCATTTATTTATCAATTTATTGCATGCTTCTTACTGGTTTGATTTATATCCTGTAAGTGATTTATATTATATACTGTAAGTGGCTTTTCATAGTCGAGGATGGTCTTGTAACTTTCTCCCCAGTTCTGCTGTAACACTTTCATGATTACGGTGCACTGTTGTTGTTTCTTCCATTGAGTATGAGAACCAAAATATACTCAATCTGTCATTATGTCTTAATAAAAAACATGTCAGTGCATGAAAAAGAATGCGGGCAATGTATTTGTTAATCCAGGAAATTGTTTTCTTTTTCTGTTTTAATAGTTGAATCTTGTCTCTAATGTCACGCTTTCCAAGACTGCATCAGAGGCTTCTCCACAGAGTTTACCTCATACTCCCACCACCCCGACAGCACCCATCACTCCTGTTACCCAGGGACCTTCAGTCATCACTACTACCAGCATGCACAACGTTGGACCCATCCGAAGGCGGTACTCTGATAAATACAACGTGCCCATCTCCTCAGGTAACTTGAAGACAAGCTAGAAAAAAAAAAGATTTTGGTCCTTCCCATTCAAATAAAGAGATGAGCCATGGCTAACCGGAGCCTTCTTTGCCTTCATTTAGCAGATCTCGCGCAGAATCAAGAATTCTACAAGAATGCAGAAGTCAGGCCGCCCTTTACATATGCCTCTTTAATTAGGCAGGTAAGCGATATCATCCCTGAAAACCTGCTTAAATCCAGGATTGTACATATATATGTGATGCTATAGGCAAGAAGAGATGATTAGCTAATACAGGCATGCTGACACTTTTGCTATATGGGTTTTTTTTTTCTCTCCACAAATGCAATACATATACCATAATTGCTTTTGATTAAGTATTACAATACGATGTGATTATTAGGAAATTCATTTCACACAACACTGAAAATGAGCCTGTTTAAAGATGGCAAGTCAATTATCACACGCTATAGTAATCTCTGATCCCTAGAATTAATCTGAGCTCAAAATAATTACTAAGCTTTAATCAGCTAGTGAAATGTTTTGCATTTCTCTTTGATTCTGCTCTATGAATGACTAATAAATTAATATTTCCGTAAGGAAACAGAAATAAAACTCAAAACAATTAGATAATTCCATTTTCAGTTCTGCCATTGAGCTATTAAGTACAACCACTAATCTTCCATCGTTATGCAAGTGTTTATTTTTCTCTGACTTCCATTTTGTTTTATTTATTCAGACAAATATGCAAGTGTATTTTCTGATCACGGTTGCATTTTAATTGCTTGACAGGCAATTCTTGAATCTCCAGAAAAGCAGCTAACACTAAATGAAATTTACAACTGGTTCACACGTATGTTTGCCTACTTCAGACGCAATGCAGCAACGTGGAAGGTATGTTGTATTCCCTTGTATGATTCTTGCTTTACAATTTAGTGTTCTAGAGTAGAAAATGCCAAAAGCATACCTAATCATATATAAAGGACTATGGTCTTCTAAAAATAGATCAGTTGTTTTGATATACATAGGGTGCCTCTTATCTGCCCAAACATTTTATTATTTGGCAGGAAAGAAATATATGCCTTTGAAATGCCCTAATTTGAATACCTATTATTAGTGTTGTTTTCCTGCATGTTCTGATTGAACAACTAGTCCATCTCTATAGTTGCTCCTCGTAGTGAAATATTTCAGCTGCTAAGATACAAAAAGAAAGGATGATTAATCAGTTGGTGGGTTTGTGATTTACACTAAAGGATTCTATACATAAAGTCCTTTTGCAAAGATTGGTAGAAAATTAGCTTTACAGCCTGCCAACTGATACACCTGCTTTAAATTAATATGCAAACTTCTAAAAATATTTGCTGGTTTATTATGAAACACAATACAGGTTAATTGGGCACAGCAGTAAAGTCGCAAGCCAATAAAAATATTAAAGCTAGCTATTTAACAAATACCCCTGGTGCTTTAAATTTCAGTTGTTTGACTCCCTTTACTTAATTTCTGAGTGTGTTTAAATTCTCATAAAATACTCCTTTCTTTTAAATCTGGCTACAGTCCAGAACGACACACCTGGCACCTGAATATTTTTGCAGTTTCCTCCAATATATATTTTCTTCCTAAATCTCAAAATGCTGTTTATCCCCCCACCCACCCACCTTCAATTTCAAATGTCCTTGGAGAAATTGATAGAATAGTGTTTAAAGAGGTACACATCCATTGGTACATTCTTACTAGTTTCTTATGGTTCCAAAAGTTTTACTTCTTTTTTTTTTTTTAAAAAAAACATCTGTTGCTAAAAGTCCAGATTTTGAACTTGGAAAAGGATGAAGAAGAAGAAAGAAACTTAAGTGACAAATTAAAATAGAAAATTAGGTCCTATTCTGAAATTAAAAATTTGCAGGAAAGGGAGGGAGGGAGCAAGGAAGGAAGTTAAGTTTCTGCAATCTAACAATTAGTGTTGGCACTAGATTCACTTGGTGAATATTGTTTTAAGATACTTTTTTCTATTTTGGAGGAAAACTATCTAAAATAGAAAAAAAATGTTACCTACTTTAACACATTTATACTTCCAACAATGTTATGTAAGAAAGCTTGATTTTGTTTACATCCAGAGGAATTCTCAAATGATTATTATTTTCAAAGCTTAGCACTTTATTATAAATATATGCATATAGGAAGATGACTACTACTTTAGATTAGTAAAATAGCTGAATGAAAATAGAATGCTTCAGTATCCCTGATGATAGGGCTAAAGATCAAAGGAGAATAATAGTCTTTATGCTGCTTGGTTCCAAAATTTGATCTAATTGGAAATAATTACTACTCAAAACCAAAACGTAATATAAATCTTTGGCAGAGACAGATATTTCTGAATTCAGCTGCCCAGGGCCTAGTATCTTTAGATTTTGACATAGTATTATAAGGATCCATGAAAACAGTTTTATCCAGGAATACTTTTGCCCTTTAATAGCTGAGGATGATCTAAAGATTTGGCATTCAATTACTGTGAATGTAAGTCAGATCATCTGGAACACAGTTCAGATCATACAAAGTTGGCTTGGACCAAATTGAAATTTAGAGCAAATAAGTATAAGCTTTCACTAATTTCATCTTGCAGAACTGACGGGCAAGTTATTAGGCAGTTGAATATAATTCTATTTGAGGGTGAATTGCATTCATGTTGTATTGTTTTCTTTTTTCATACATAATATAGGTATTTTCTCTTGCCGATTATGACATCTCCCCCCCTCCACATACACACATACACAGTCTTGCAATTCTGCCTTTCTGGCTATATTCCTTCTATACATTGGGAGCTATTCAAAAAAGCATTCAGAGAAAAAAGAAATCTTCTTTTTCATTATCAACAAAAGCATTGAAAGAAAGGATTGTGAATGTCTGCATGGTTTTGTTCCTACAGACAGTTATGGAATTACAATATAAATGTAATCCCTTCCTTTATTATGAATCTGAAAATACAGTTGATCCAATTCTATGCCCTATTCTTCCCCATCTTCCATGTGCTGCTTTGGGTGCATCACTCATTCTGTTCATACATGCACACAAACCCACCAACTACCCCGTTAGCAGGTTTCTCCTGACTGAAGTACAGTAGCCTGGGAGGAATGCTGTTGTCCATTCTTAAACATATTTTCAGAAGTGAAATAATCAAACTGTCAGAATCCTTACTTATGTGGAAAATGTGGTGTAGGAATAAAGGAACAGATTTTATCTCATTGAAGACGTGAATTTTCATGTGTCATGAACAGAAGTTGCTAACAAGCTTCATGGTTCTTCACCAGTTTCTACCTACATAATGACAGGATTCTCTGGTGATTTATTAATGTTCTGCCAAAAATAGATGTAACCCTGCATTTGTTCGAGAACGTGGATTGTCTGCTTAGCCTCTTTTGAGGAAGCAGATGTGCTACAAGAGTGAAAAAATTAGTTATGCCGTAGAACTGCAAATATGAAATGATTTGGAATCCCCGCCCCTTGTGGCTCAGACTTCCCTCTACTCTTTTAATTAATATGATAAATGTGTTTTGCCTAACCTTGGTTTCCACAGTGAATGTAGACAGTCACAATTAGAAAGCCTTTCACTATGTAGACATGAATTTGTGAATAAGGGACTTAGCCTTTTAGGTTATTTAAACATCTGTCCATATATTTCCCTGGCATTATGCCTGTAAAGTAGCCACCCCATTGACTATTGCTAGATGTGAGTTAACAACCTATATATTCTTTGCTTGTTTTTTTTTTCTAAATGGTATCAGTTGTGCATGACTGTGTACCTTTAGGTAGAATTTGTTAGAAAGCTGAGTATAACCAGTTTAGACATATCCAAGGCTGTTTAAATTTCCAGGATTAGATTATCCTGAAAATTGATAAATCTGATGCTAGAGATGGAAAGAATAAGACATGTAATATGGTAGAAATAAAAGTTCAGTATTTGTACTATAATGGAGGACTTTACAGGTTTCCATATGAATTCAGCCTAAGACTAAATTGTGGCCCAGCCAGCTTTACTAGGACCTGGGTAGTATGCAAATTTAATTAATAATTTTAAAAGTCGACTAAGTTTTGATTAAACTGACAACTAATGAAGTCATCAGAAACATGACAAGCTTCATAATTCTGATAATAATAGCAATGCTTGAACCACAAATCTGCATATTGAAATCATCCCCTTCATAGTTCTAATTCTAGTAATGAGGAACAGAAATTGGAAGAAGTGGTAAAGAACAAGACTTTGGTTGCATACATTTCCAAAATGGATTGCCATGCTATTAAATATATAGAATTACTTCACATTACTTAACTTTCCAGGCCATGAAAATTTAATAACAATCAAGTTTTGGTTTTCATGATCTTTCTTTTGCAAATCTTACAAGTTATAACGATATCGTCCGGTGTGGAGGGTGGGATGAGGGAAAGGGGGACTTGCCGGCTGACAATGCTAAGATTCTTTTTCTCATGGAAAGTTTTTTTTTCCCAATGTTTTCTCTCTTATACTTGCTGCAGAATGCAGTGCGTCATAATCTTAGCCTTCACAAGTGTTTTGTGCGAGTAGAAAACGTTAAAGGGGCAGTATGGACAGTGGATGAAGTAGAGTTCCAAAAACGAAGGCCACAAAAGATCAGTGGGTACGTCCACCATGTTTGAACTTCTTAGCCTAGCTAGTTTTAACATAGAAGCTTTGGCTGCTAGATGGTGTTCTAGATCAACCCAGACGGTTTCGCCTCGGCCCAGTCGAGGTGAAGCAACAAGAGAGCATTTCATCACTACCATTTGTATGCCCAGCAGTCCCCTTTGCCCTTGCTTGCTTGGTGTTTGTTCTGCATCACATGCTAGAAGCTTGTAGGTGGCAATGCATATTAACCCTCACAATCCATTTGCTTAGGCTTATGGCATTTTATTTTCTTTTTGTTTTGTTCTGTTCTGTTTTTTCCTTTTCCCTGTATTTGATGTCTGTTCTGTTTCCCCGATCCCGTGCCCCTTTGTTCCCAAATCATCTCGTTTGCCGCTGGTCTTATCCCAGGGTGCTATTCGCACCAACCTCTCCCTGCATAAGTGCTTTATCAGAGTAGAGGATGAGTTTGGGTCCTTTTGGACTGTTGATGATGAAGAGTTTAAACGTGGCCGTCATATTCAACGAGGCCGTCCTCGAAAATTCTGCCCCGATGAAAACTTTGGCGAGCTTGTTACACAGTAAGAGCTTTTACTTGCTTTGTGTCTGTATGTGTGTGCGTGCGTGCGCTAATTATTTTTCCCCAGTTTTTGTTTTTCTGTTGCTTTTGCTTTGCATGGTGTATTCATCTCATGTAGACTTGCATTTCACAAAATAGTGGCATTGCCTTTGCTGCAAAAATAATAATAATAATTTAAATGTCATGCTTGTACATGCATTGCATTGCTTCTTGAAAAAGCCTACGCTAACGTTTTATAAAATGTTTGTAAGTCATATTTGCTTCAGTGCAGGGATGCTGATAAATTCTTTGTTAGCTAATGTTGTAATAAACTATATGGTGTTAGGCTGGTTTTATATATAAATTTTTCAAGTCATTCTTTCAAGTCTATGTTCTTTCAATGCTATATATACATTGTGTATGTAATACTGTATATCTAACTACAAGTAACTTTCAAATATTTGAAAACTCTGTTCAAAGATTTTACTTTTTTCATATTTTTCTGTGGACTAATTCAGAAGCACAATATGAATGCCAGTATGGTACAGAGTGGCCCTTTTTTAAAAAAATTCCCATGCAGGTTCTTTCTAATGTTTTCTGCTGCTCTTCTCTGAGGACTAGCATTCTTATTACTAAGTCTGAATTAAATTGTAATCAAGTGGAGTCCATTGACTAGCGAACATTGCTTTTTAAAAAAAACTTGAGTAAAACTTGCTCTGGGAAGAAAAGAGAGGATTTCCAGTAATAGGTTTTGAGGTTTATATTCTTAACTATTTTTTATGCTTTACTTGAAAAAAAAAACTGGTTTACAGTCATGAACAAAAGACACATTAGAGCCATGAAACTCACTTTTAAAAAGACGTGCATAGGATTATGCATGTGTTAATTGCTTTTAAATCCTTTTGAAATTGATATTAGTTTTGAAATTAAAAGTTAGTTTCCATTTATTTCAATGAGTAGAACTTCCAGCATGTTAGAGCCCAACCTTTTCTCTTTTTACAACAATCAATATTTAGGCCCACATTTAAAACACACAGATAGTTGTTATTATTACATGTTAAATGTTAGATCACCTTCTCAGTTTCTCAATGATCAGCCCTGTAGTTATAGATTAGACTATAAATGAATGAATAGTATAAAAGTAGCATTCTCAAATAGCCAATGCTTCTGCATCCTTAACTTCTAGAAAAGGACAAGTCCCAATGACTCATATGGACATAGACATTTAAGATGGGTGTTATGGGTTAGTTATTTAGATACCATTTCATGGGACAAGAGTCCTAATTTTGTGTCCTAGGACCCATCAGAACGTTTATAAGAGTGAGTCGAATTCCCTAACCAGTTTCCTGCATGTCCATCACAGTGAAAGTTCCCCACTCGTTCTCTGAACAAGCCTCTGCTATTTTTTGGCTCTCTTGCTTTTCGATCATTCTCATCTAAGGATGGATAATTCTGTTGGATTTCCTGCATTTTGTACAATGGGATCATTCAATCATTCCTACAAGCCATAAAGTCCTTCCTCAGGGCATTGACTGAGCAATCACTGCTCAGGGGCAGCTTCCTTCCTTTTAGAATAAGTAAGCTTGTCTGGATCATAGCTTCCTTACCATAAGCAACGAGTTGGGGCTGTTTCAGATGCGAGAGGCTATTTTTCTTACAAACCATAAATGACTTTGTATTGTCCTTTCATTATAAGATGTGTAGGAACATAATATGCCAGAAAGAGTCCTGCCAATATTAAAGGGGCTTGTCTTTGCCTGCTTTTCCTGTCTTCCCAATCGCAAGAAATCTAAAGAACAGTTAAACAATACAGACATATTGTCTGGAGCAATACCCAAAGCTCTCTCCCCGGCCATAGAAAAAAACTTTTCTTGGTTGGATGAAAAGTACCCCTGTGAACACCTGCTGCTCAGAGAGTTGTGAAGATACCTAGGCCCTCTACAGCAGGAAATAACTCAAAAGACAACCTAAGGGCACTTAAAACATTTCATTCTAAAAGACTGATTGCCTTTTACTGGTGAAATTTACAAAATTTTTCTGTTTTTCAGTTAAGTGATTTAAAAAAATTGGGGGAGGAAATAATAGTATTTTTATGATATCACTATATTTTGTAATGTAGGAAAGAAACTGATTTCCTGAAGTATAACAATTGACTGCATTTAATTTCTATGCTTTTTCTTTTCAAATATATTTTCCTTGCGCAGAAACCCCTCACTTATTAAAAACATGCAGACCAGCCACACCTACTGCTCACCTCTCAATGCTGCTTTACAGGTAAGATTAATGAGCGTGGCAAATACACCACATAGGCATGTGTGCCTTCTGTATTCGTTTCAAAATATATTAGCCTTGCTCTAATTAGATATTAAATTTTAATTCCGTTAAACTTTTTTCTTAAGTGCATAAAGCATCATGGTCCCTGGAGGCAAACACATCCCAGGCTGCTTCAGCATTAGCTAGATGCTTAGCATTTTGAATATTGTGGCAAAAAAATTAAAAGTTCACTTATTAATATTTATCAGCAGTATCATAATTTCCATCCTCTTATTTCAGAATTTCACTTGAGGCAAAAATACCACAAGTGTAATTACTCTAGCACAGCTATTAATGTGCTGAATGATAGGATAGGGTGTCACATGACCTTCTATTGTTCGTGGCTTTAAAGGGAAAGTAGATACCTCATCCACACACACATATGCACATATTCCTTCTTCAAAGGGTTTTCTAGGTGTATGATTCTAAATTTTTAAATAGCTAAACTTGCTGTTATGCATGAGAAATGAAGGAAAGAGATGTCAGTTTTGTGATGTTGATTTCAAGAATATTTCTAAGCCAATATTTAAGTAATCTATGTTAGGGGTCAGGATTTATATATTTATAAACAAGTGTTAAAACTTCTTTACAAGCAGGTAAAAATTAATCAAAAGTTATTTTTCTAGGTATCAGTGCTGAGAGAGATGCTTCTCAGCTAACTTTAGACTTTTATGTGTTTTTATTTTTGTATTCCTTTATTTGGGTATTTTATCATTTGATTGTTTATTATTACTATACCATTTTAAAGTTTTGTTTCTTAATTAAGCTTATAATCCACTTAGCAAATTCTTACTATTAAAACATAGTAAAGACATTGGCTCTCTTTGATAAAAGATCCCCACTATTTATGAGACAGACCCAGAAAAACTTAAGTAACATATCTCAAGAAAATTGCTTATGGTAGATAAATTAAGATTCTTAAGCTTTATTTGAACAATATTTTTTTTAAAAAAAATAAAGCTGTGGTGGTGCTTCTTTTGAAATCAGGTCATGACAACATACCATATTTGTAAAAATGTAGTACAATTTTTCCCTTTCTAAACCAGGAAGTAGATTGATTACAAAATAAGTATCAACCTACATCTTCATTTATTACTTTAATTTATGTAGTAACTTCTGAAAAGCAAATGAAAGCATGTGTAAATGAAGCAACTGTAAATACCATTCATTAGGATCTTATTTTCCCTTGAGTCCTGCGGAGTGCAATTTTTAAAGACAAGCTTCATCTGAGGAATAGCATTAAGATTACGAGCATATTTTGCATTCATGAGGCTGAAAGGCAAAAATGAAGAGATCCAGTGTTCTTTCAGCTTGTGTTAGCTATGTGACTAATTTCAATTAACATGCTTATCATACTGAGCAGTTCGTGTTTTTAGTTCTAAAACATGTGTTGTTGTCGTCATCTTTCCCGTTCTCTTACATTAAGTGATAATATAACATTAATTTCGGCCCTATTATAGTGTCATCACTGGAAAAAAAATATCCCTGCAATGGGAAGTAGTGGATTTTTCATATTAGACTCAGTACACAAAGGAGGAATCAAATAAAAAATTTATACCAATAAAGGAAAATGTTTGTAGTTCAGGGTTGAAATGAGGGGACCTTAGTGCGCTCTCTCTCTCCCCCTCCCTCCCTCTCTCTCTCTCTCTCTCTCCCTCTCTCTCCCTCCCTCCCTCTCTCTCTCTCTCACTCTCTCTCTCATTTCACAGCTGGATAGCCTATAGCCCTGTAAGTGGCATGTGCATGCCTTTAAAGCAAATAAACAACCAGATTTTGCCGCTATCCCTTCCATCTGGAATCAGCCATAAAAGGCTTGCAAGACAAACTTGCTTTCTAGATTTAGTCTCTCAATTAAGAGAGAGTAAATATTTCTGTGCTGGTCAGGAAATGCTCCTTCAGAAGTCAGTGCGTCTTTTGTAAACCTAATACGGATCTGTAAACTCTAATATGTGCAATTATAAGTAGGTTATAGATTACTTAGACTTGTATACCTGTCAAAGTCCCATTGCAATCCCTCCCCAGGAAAGAAATACTCTCAACACCAGGTTAAAGAGTAAAAGCTTTTACT
>JANHFM010009914.1:465405-477441 GCA_032468115.1 Grayia smithii
GACTAAAGCTTCTTAAACATCCAGTGATGTAAGTTTTTTTTTTTTAATGTAATTACTTCAGCTGAATGCCATCTCTGAAAACCATCCACACTGCTGTATCCCAAATAGGGCAGCTTCTACCCTGAAACGATTATTCTCACTGTTTTAAGACAAGTTTGAAAATAGATGAGGCTTCATGATGAGGCTACATCAACTCCTTTCTCCAAAGTGCAGAAGTCAGGATTTGAGTGACGTCCATTAAGGTTCTGTTTGGTATGAGTTCAGTTGGATCCATTCTTTCCAAGCTGATAATTGAATCAGTCAGGCATACATATACTATGTTCCTTTCCTGAGTATCACATCAAATTAAGATATTGATCTAAGTTTAGTGAAGCGTGCTCAGTAGTAACGGATGAAAAACAAAATGTCAGATAAAGATATGGCTCAACTGTTGCTAAAATATCCATGTTTTTAAATGATCAAACATCAAAGAAAGATGTCAAACTTTAAAAAGTTGGCTTTATCTTTGGAGAGAAAAATAACACTGGGAATTTAACCCCTAAGTTACAATAAAACACTATGAAATATTTAATTGACATAATGACTCATAGTTTCTACCCAAATTATATATATATTTAAAATATATTTTCCAATGCAACCTATGTTGTTTAAAAAAATGCTATAGATGAGAATGGTTAGTGATCATCATGACTGGACAGCTAAGAGCTCTGTGACATCTATGTAATTAACTGAATAAATGTCAGTAGAAAAGGAGCTTTAGCCTTATAGCCTCAGCTCACAGTGTAATAAGCTTTACCACTACAGCTTACAGGGAAGAAGTCCCATTATGAAATATAAAACAAACACCCTGATATCCACGCCGCTTGCAAACAGTATTGTAGATGGCTACCAAACACAGGTGCCCCTATTCAACTACTATACTTACCTGAGAATAGGAATGGTCATGAAGCAGAGTGGCATATTTGGAGCAACCTCTAACTCCTGACCTAAACATCTTCCTTTCAGTGTCTGAAATTATTCTGGAGACACTGAAATGAATGCAGAAAGCAGGGGAGAAACCCTGGCTAGGCAGACATGCTGTCTTATGCATCAACACTCTATGGCAAATCACTGAAAATTGGCAGCACATTTTCCCATTCTTTGACAGTAAACTAAACAATAAAGAGCGCCAGATAGGTTTACCTTACTTCACACAATCTTCTCTAGCTCCCAAATGGAAAAATAACACTCTTTCCAAAATTTCCCCTTTTCATTGCACCCTTGGCCACCAAATATATTCCACCCCTTTGAATACAGGTACAAGTCACAAAAAAATCCCACCACACTAGGTTGCATATTGGTTATATAATTCTACCAAAAAAAAAAAATTCTAATTCTTTAATTCTGAATTCTTAATATTTTTTTAGAAGTATCAGTATGGACACCCTCAAGACCTGACACACCCAGCAATGGATAGCTGATTATTTCCTGATTGTATGGTTGTTGCTATTTTTTAAACTAAAATTTCCTAAGGAAAGAACATCATTCTTGTTCCATTTCTTAAAGGGAACTACTAAAATCTATATGAATAACTGAAAAGAAACTGCCTTCAAGTGCTTTAAAATATGTAGAAGCAATGAAGCCTCTGTCCTCTTTTGGGGAGGGGGCCCAATCTAGACAGAGCAACAGTGGAAAAGGGACAGTGCTCCCCCCACTTTCCAGCAAACAAGGCACATTATGGATTCCTTCAGAAACCTGATCTATGATCTTCAAAGTTAATGCTGTGAACCTTTAATCTTAGCTAACGTATGAGTTTGTGTACACACACACACACACACACACACACGCAATGGCACACAGAGTGCACCAAAAGTCAAAGGCCATGGGCAAATCCCAACATGTTTTATTAATTTTATAAAAAAAAAATTCAGAGAAAATGTTACTATACATGGAAATGTTCAAAGGTCATGCATCAAATGTGCAAGGAAGTGTTTAGAAGAAAATGGCAACCAATTTGAACATTTTGTGTAATTTAAATAATAAATTGTCAATGGGGCCTGACTTTTGGTACACCCTGTATATTGCAGAAACATCTTAGATCTTCAATGACTCTTTTAAAGAAACTAAATCCTGGTTAAACACAGGAAACCAAAAAAATTTCTCTCATTACAGGGAAGTGGAATGTACGGGTAGAGCAATCTGTTGAATAAATCTTCTTTATAACACTTCCTTTGTAAATGTTATTATTTCTTTTAAACTTGAAGGGCTGTTTTAGTAAACTTTTTTTTTTTGCAAGCAAATGTTTTTGCACTTACCATAGTTCCCTTTTTTTTCAAATTCTCAGACTGTAGGAGAACAAAGGTAACTTCACGAAGAAACAAAGACGATGTTGTAGGCCACAAAGAAATAAGGAAGCAAAAACTTATTTTCTTCCATTACCAGATAAAAATGTGAGCTTTGAGATAAAATAAGATGCTTGCTTGAGATAACATTAGAGTGTGACAGGTTGCAAACCATACACAAAGGGAATCAACTTTGAGTGATCTCTCTTTCTCTCTCTCTCTCTCTCTCTCTCTCTCTGTGTGTGTGTGTGTCTGTGTCTGTGTGTGTGTGTGCCAATGAGCTCATAAAAAAAGTTGTACAGGCTGGGACTTAACCACTGGGTGGTCCAGTGGCTAGGAAGTTGGCTCAGGATGTAGATCCCAGTGTGTAACTGTAAATGGAGCCTTCTCTGAACAGAGAGTAGTCACAAGCAGTATACCACAAGGTTAGTTCTAGGTCCTCGTCTATTCAATGTGTTTGTAAGTGACATGATAGAAGCAGGGGTGGGTTCTACTTACCTTTACTACCGGTTCTCTTTGTGCACGCACATGTGCGATTTGTGTGCATGCGCGCACGCCTAAAGCGCACCACTGCACATGCGCAGTAACATTTTTGCAGGAAAAAACCTCAAAACAAGTGCTCTGCGCATGCGCAGAACACTATTTTCAAAGTTTTTCCCAAAAAAAGTAAGTTCGGGCGTGCGGGTGGGCCCGGGTCTGGGTCCCGGGACCACAACGTCACCACTACCGGATCGCGTGAACCGGACCGAACCGGGAGCAACCCACCACTGGGTAGAAGGCTTGCTAGCTAATGTTTGTCTTTTTGCTGATGACACAAAGGTGTGCAATAGAATTGAATTTCCTGGAGGTATTCATGACATCTAAAATGATTTACTATTGCTAAAAAGTTGGTCAAAATCGTACCCTATGGTTCAATGTTTCTAAATGTTAAATCATTTGCTTGGGAAAAAAAGACGCTTCTGGCAGGGTACAGTATTGGGGATACGGTGTTAGACAGAACAACAGAAGAAAGGGATTTAGGAATACTCATAACAGATGATTGCAAAATGAGTAAACAGTGTGGCCAGGCAGCTATGAAGGCAAACAAGCTTCCGGGATGCATCACTAGAGGAAATCACCAGCAGGTAAAAGGAGGTTCTCATCCCACCATATAAGAGTTTAGTCATACTTCATTTGGAACACGGTGTCCAGTTCTGGAGACCTTACTTAAATAAAGATATTGATAAGATAAAGCAAGCCCAGAGAGAGGCAACAAAAATGGTGCAGGGTCTGAGAGACAAAACTTATCAAGAGATATTTGAAGAACTGAATACAGTGGTGGGATACAGCCGGTTCTGTCCGGTTTGGGTGAACCGGTAGTGCCGACTGTGGTAGGCCACGCCCACCCGCCCAGATGTAATGCTGTCTTATTAAGCCACATTTTGGAGGCCATGCATATGCATGGAAGGTGAGCGAAGTGAGTGTGCGCACGCGCTCACATTTGCGAACCGGTATTCAGTCACATATTCTGACTGAATATGTACAGCCTGGAGAACAGAAGGGAAAGGGGAGGACATGACTGAAACCTTTACTCATATTAAGGGTGTGAATAAGGTTCTAGAAAGCAGCATTTTCATTACTAACCAAAAATCAAGGACATGGGGGCATCACCTCAAACTTACAGGAGTGAAGTTCAAAAATAATATTAGAAAGTGCTACTTCACAGTAAGAGTAGTGGAAGTTTGGAGCAGACTTCCAGCAGAGGTAGTTGGTCAATCATCAGTAACTGAGTTTAAACATGCTTGGGATAAACATCATCTCACAATCAATTTTTTAAAAATAACAATAATAAGAAAATAAAAAAAATAATGCTTAAAATATAATAAATTAAAAGAAAACAAAAAAGCAAAACAAAAACTCAAAGGACAGACTTGAAGAACTACTGAGGTCTTTTTCTTCAGTCAGTTTTCTATGTAATTTTGTAAATGCCTAATCAGGACTTAACGTTTTCAGAATTTTTACTGTACTGAGCATGTTCAACTGTGTACAAAATGAAGTTTCTGCAGATGCCTAAACCAATGTAATAAAGGAGGTGACTTTAAGCATATAAATACAGATGCTATTTTGTATACTCTTTGTCTCAATGCTCTGTGTGCTTAGTAGGAGTTTGGTCTCAACCTTAGCATTCTACAGTAAATAAAGCTTTCCCTGAGCAGAAACTATCTTTCCAGCTGTTTTATTAATTCTACAATGAAACAATGCTATGTATGAAGCCTAATTTACTTTAACATCAGTTTTAGTAACTTGCTATTTCACGGAGTCCTGCTTTTTTCTGAAACTCAGCAAAACGCTTATTTGAGAAGGGCAATTTAGGAATAAAAGGAGTTAAAATACACCCCAAGTAAAAAGATGTTTGAAGGACGTCCTCTTACAGTTAAAAGGTATTTGTGTCTTCTTAGTCCCATTCCATTATATATATATTTTTTAAAGAAATGCGTTCTTTAAATAAAAACTTGTACCCGAAAACTCTCCTGGAACCTTAATCGAGGGGAAAAACAGAGAAGTTGAATCTGACATACAGCATCTGATCTGTATACCTTGGGGGTACATTTCTAAAGCAGTGGGGGGTGATTTAGCTGTGTAATTCCCACTTTTATTAACAGGAGGCATGTGGTTAAATCACTGAGGGCCATTTATTGAAAATGTGAACCCCTTAATGCTTCAACTAGATTTAATTTTTATTTGCAAATTGGCAAAATTAATTAAAATCTGTACAACCAACAGGAAATTATGGCTAAGTGCTACTTAGCAAGCTAATTCAACTATGATTCTAGAATCTGTGATAACACAACAATCAGATCTTTAGTAATGAACACTTTACGTTTTCCTCAATTGATACCAGGCAAAGCTAACTACAAAAGCTATGTGCCACAGAACTATGGGAACTCAGATTGACCCCAAGGGGGTGGAATTTTTTATTTATGTGCAGGTGTTTTTCGCGTGTGTTGGAAGAGGTCTAATCTGGCCAGAAATCTATTACAATGTTTGGTATTGGTGCCTTTCATTTTTCATTAAAGATATGCTATTATTAATGATATTTCTCAAACATAGGATTAAAAAAAATCTCTTGTAAAAACAGAGTTGCTTAAAATATGCTCTCAAACGTATCAATATTTATGAACAGCAAAGTAGATACGTAGGTACACAACTCCCTAGGAAATTTGCAACCCAGTCCTCAAATAAAAATACTTAAATTGAGTAAAAACAAGTAACAATACTTTGATGTGTTTGCTTAATATGTGAATGAGTTGGATCCAGAGTATGAATATTTTAATCGGTGATGAGCTTTCAACCTGAATTGCCATGATTTTAGTATTCTTTTTTTCCCCTGACATACCACCAGCAGGTGTGGGTGGCATCTACAAGATCACCAGTTCATGGTTGGTCTGACTTTGAGCCAGGTTACAGCAGTACCAAAAGCAGAACTGGTAGTAAATGAGGAACCAATCAGGAACCATCTTTCTTGGATTCCAACGACACAGGCCAATCAGAGATCAGTTTGCCAGGTTCAAATATAAGGACCTAGTCAGCCCACTTAGTTGCCTGCGAGTTGTTTAGTGTCACATTTTAAAGCAGCTCTTCAGTCTCTGTAGATCAGGGGTGTCAAACTCAATTTCATTGAGAGCCACATTGGGGTTGTGTTTGACCTCAGGGGGCCGGAATGGGAATGTCCAGCTTGATGTCACTTGTGTCTGGGGCACCTGTGGTGGCCTGAGCGTACTACCAGTGAAAATGGGGTCCCAAGCTCCGTTTCCGGCTGCGAAGGCCTTCTGCAACCCTCTGTCAGTGAAAACGGAACCCTCGCGAGCTCCATTTTCACTGGCAGAGGCACTGTGGGCTGGTCCTTCGTTGTTTCCAGGATGCCCCTGCAGACCAGATCTAAACATCGGTCCTTGTTTGACACCCCTGCTGTAGATGGTAGCCTCGATAATGGCAAAACATCATAACAAAAGAACAGCCATTCAACCTGAAAGTTCATCACTGCTTTTTCACTGCTAATCAGGTCTTAACTCAAGCTTATTTACATGTAATGTATTTCATATTATCAGATGAACCATGTTATAGTTGAAATTTCTGGGTGCTATAATGGATAATCGCAAATGGCTTCATTCCATGAGTAATAATAGGAAAACATGCTTTTTTTTTTTTTTTTACCTATATCATGCTTTAAATCAGAAATATGATCCTTTTATTTGACCCTTTGGACAGATTACTAATACATGCTTTTCCAAAGCACCAAAGGCAAGACAAGAAACAATGAATGGAAACTAATCAAGGAGAGAAGCAGCTTACAACTAAGGAGAAATTTCCTGACAGTGAGAGCAATCAACCAATGAAACAACTTGTTTTCAGACATTGTGGATGCTCCATCCCTGGAGGCTTTCAAAAAAAGACTGGACAATCTGAATGGTATAGAGTCTCTTGCTCAAGCAGGGTGTTGGACTAGAAGACCTCCAAAGTCACTTCCAACTCAATTATCCCATGTTTTATGTCCTATGAAGTTATTTAGCAGCATTGTTTAAGATTTAACAAATAAATAAATACGGTCAGTGGTGGGTTGCTCCCGGTTCGGCCCGGTTCACGCGAGCTGGTAGCGGTGACGATGTGATGTCATTGAACCAGTTCGCTGCGTTTGGGAGTCGGGCCCACCCACCCACGCGCAGGTTATGGTTACCTTTATTCCTTCATTTTTAGCCCAGCTGATAGGCAGGTTGTAGTGGATTGCCAAACCTCAGCTGGGCTAACATGCTCTGCGCTTGTGCAGAGTGCTTGTTTGGAGCAGGGTGCCGCACTACAGCCGGGACACCACCTACTGCGTCTGCGCGGAGCACCCATTTGCACAAAGCGTGTGCATGAAGAGAACCAGTGGTAACACCAGTTAGAACCCACCACTGAATACGGTGTTTGGTAGCAGTGTACTCTTCCGTTTTTCATATATGATGTCTTGATCCAGGCAACAAGGAGTCAATAAATCAATAATATAAGAGACTTGTTGACACATTCTGGAACTGAGAAAATATCAACTGGATTAAAACTAGATTCTAGAGTCCTTCTAAAGGACATAAGAGTCCTACAAATCTTATATGTTAGGAACACACCATGCATACTGAAATCAGTCCTACATAGGTACAGTAGCTTCTCAAAACAGAACAAAGCAAGAAATGGAACTTATCTCACTAGCATTCATTCAAGATCCATCATGTTCAAAGTCAGGCAGCCTATGAGCCAGAAATTCCCTTCATTCCTGGTAAAAATAAAAGAGCAACAAGTAACTAATAATTTGCTGCTATTTCATAACACCTACAGAGTCTAGTAATACCAATCTCTCCTAAAATATACATTTTTAAACAATTCACTAGAATGGGAACCTCTTCAGAATTTTGACATTTTCAATATTTTTCTTAAGATTATTTTTAGCAATGTTTTAGCTCTATTAATAAGATTTCCTTCAGTAAAATATAATTTATATATTAGGATAGTTTACATAAGACTTGTTCTCTTTGTGCAAATACAAATAAAGGCTTTAAAACAAGTTCCAAGGATAGCAAAAACAAAACAAAACCAAAAAGCTCATTGACAGGCATTTATAGTTTTTAAGGAGACTTACTGGTATTTGTTCAATGTTCAATACAATTGGTCATTTATATCCAGTTCTAACATAAATCTCTGATATTATATGACAAAATCTAATTGAGCGCATAGATGATATTTTAGGTTGTAACTTTATCACAGTGGAAGAAATCCTGATTCTTTTTCTAGCAAGCATTTCAAATGATCTTTGCATTTATCTTCTGGCATTGTGTCAGTGGAATGAAATGAAATGGAGAATGGTATTTTCTATCCATCTCTGAGAATTGATGGAATGAGGTTAATATGGAGATAGGAGTGAATGGAGGCAATTTTGCCCAAGAAAGCTATTGCATGCCCAGGCAATATTGGCATGGACATGTAGAACATCATGTCTGTACACTGTATTTTACTGGTTATCATGATTTCTGCTTACATGTGGAAATAATGTGGTATTCCATCCATATGGAATAGATGAGTTGGCAGTTTTAATTATTTTTTGTCAGACATAATATACAAGTAGGGCAAGGTCAGTTCAGAATCAGCTTGGTTTCCAGATGCTATCTTTTATTCTTTTCTTTGAACTATTTTTGACAAGGGCACCGGTACAGGGTATTTTGGAGAACTATATATAATTCAAATTCTGTTGACAATAATAGACATTTCCAAAATTACCCAATTCTAACCTCACCCATGGAACGCAGTGGCTCAGTGGCTAAGACGCTGAGCTTGTTGATAGAAAGGTCGGCAGTTTAGCAGTTCAAATCCCTGGTGCCACGTAATGGAGTGAGCTCCTGTTACTTGTCCCAGCTTCTGCCAACCTAGCAGTTTGAAAGCACGTAAAAAATACAAGTAGTAAAATAGGGACCACTTTGGTGGGAAGGTAACAGTGCTCTGTGCGCCTTCAGCATCGAGTCATGTCGGCCACATGACCATGGAGATGTATTCGGACAGCACTGGCTTTTTGGCTTAGAAACTGAGATGAGCACCACCACTAGAGCCGAAAATGACTAGCACACATGTGCAGGGCAGTGGTGGGTTGCCCCCGGTTCGGTCCGGTTCGCGCGAATAGGTAGCGGTGATGCTGTGACGTCACCGAACCGGTTCGCAGCGTCCCGGACCCGGGCGCCCCAACTCACCTTTTTTAAAAAAAATTGCCGAAATTAGCTCTCTGCGCCTGTGCAGAGCGCTTTTTCGGCGATTTTTCTGAAATTAAAGCTTCTGCGCATGCGCGGTAGCGCAGTTTACACGCGCGCGTGAGTGAAGCGAGCGCACACGCGCAAATTTTGTGCGCGCACGTGCACGCGCGTGCACGAAGAGAACCGGTAGCGAAGGTGGGTAGAACCCACCCCTGGTGCAAGGGAACTTTTACCTTTATCTTTTAACCTCACCCATCCAGTGTTCAATAGACAACTCAGAACCAGAAAGAAATCAGAAGCAGGTCATTTCATCAGCACTTCTGTAAAAGCAGATGCAATCTCCTTTCTCAGAAACATGTCCATTCCTGCTAGCAATTATGAGAATTTTAAGAAATGACACCGGAACTCTTAGCCCATCTTCATTCCACATATCTTTCTGCTTTTTTTTTTGCATATTTTTAAGACAGCAAGCCTGCAAACATTTTATTTTATAAAATAAAATAAAATAAAGGCAGCTTATTTTATTAGCTGCCTTCAAGCTGCTCTTTAAATAAACAAAGTACTTTAAATAAATGTCTGTGGAGATTCTTAGTTATCCAGGTCAGAACTGAAGAAGCTTCTTGGATGCGAAGCAAAACATCTTCAAAGAAACCCAAAGAAAATCCAGTTGTCTAGTGACAACTGGGGTGACATTAAAGAAACAAATAATAGATACAATTGAGAGGTTGTTGAAAGGCCACTGTTTTCAAAAATTGCTAATTTAATTTAATTCAGAATAGAGCTAGAAGGGACCTTGGAGGTCTTCTAGTCGAACCTCCTGCTCAAGTAGGAGGCACTATACCATTTCAGACAAGTGGCTATTCAGTCTCTTAAAACCCTCCAGTGATGAATCTCCCACAACTTCTGAAGGCAAGCTGTTTGAATGGTTAATTATTCTCACTGTTAGTAAGTTTCTCCTTAATTCCAGGTTGTTTCTCTCTAGTATAGACTAGCCATACCCAAATCCTGCAACCATTCTTCATACTGTCCCAAAGGTGCTTTTTCAAGAGGCAACTGGACTTTCTGGTTTTTTTCTTTGAAGGCATTTCGCTTCTCAGTTTCAATTTCAAATCTTTATTGTCAGTGCATAACATATGTACAATGAGATTGGTTGAGCTACCTCAATGCACCCCCCACAACATAATACAACTCACAGTGAAGACAGAAAATCTCTAACCCAAATCATATTAACAACCCCCAGTCCTATTGCACCAGTGTGAACATGTTACACCTTGCGCCGGCCCTGCAAATCCATCGTATTACATAGTTATGATGTTATTTCGCATTCAGGAGTCTGACAGCCCATGGATAAAAATTGTTCTTCAGCCTGTTTGTGTGGCTGGCTATGCTTCTATATTGTTGTGGTCCACCAGCAGCTTGTGGAGCTGGCAGCAGAGTCAGACTGTGAGGAGGCTGAGAAGGAACATGGGACAGTCCTGAAGGCTGAGGAAGGCCCCGATGAGGGCTTTGTGTCGGAGGCAGAGATGGGGCCAGGGCCATCTGGGGGCGATGTGCGTACTCTGGAGCCTCCAGAGTCGGACAGCAGAGAGGCAGAGGAACAGAAGGAGCCTGTTCCTAGTGCATGCATGCGAAGAGCTGCCAGAAGGCAAGAGCAGCTAAAGCAAAAAGGACGACTTGGGAGTAAGGCCAAAGGATGATTGGCCCATCCCATAAGTCTTTAAAGAGCAGCAATGGCTTTTGGGCTCTTTGTAGGAAAACAACATTGCTACATTTGTTTCTGGTCTTGCTACATTTGTTTCTTGTCAGTGTCTCTTGCTTCTGAACATTTGCCAAGAAAGTTGGCAGGGTGCCAAAGTAGACAAAGGTTGGTGATAAGGCCGAAGGACTGTTTATGAAGAATTTGTTTTGGACTTAATTTGGACTAAGCTGAGAATGAAGTAATTCTCAGCTTTTCTAATAAAATATGATTGTTTAGGACTGATTGTGTCTGGTAATAACTACTTGGGCCTAGGTCCAAGTAGTAACAGAATTGATTGAATCTTATGTAAAGTAAAAAATAAAGTAAGGTACTCAGAAGGCACCCCATGTTTCTCTCCTTCTGTGAGAAATTTCTTAGTAAGACCACGTTGATTCAACAACAACTCATTTATATCATGGAGATATCAAAATTATTATATCAAATTCAAGAGCGTCTCATAATGAAACAGTCAAAAAGCAGCCGAAAAGCAACCCAGCAGAAAAACAATGGACGATTAAAAAATTTTATTAGACAGCAATTCATAAATCTTTACTGGGTTGTATTCATTCCAATCCAGAATGTTTACGAAACTGCATACAACTCAAACTAATTTCAGCCCATTTTAGCAATTACCATCTACGTATGTCTCGATTTTTCCTATTATGTGTTACATTATCAATACATTGTACAGCCACCAAGGCTTAATTCCATCCCATGAAGAATAATCAGCCTGGCATAGTTACGAATTCAAGCATTATTTCTGTCCCTTTCAACTTCATTAATGGATGGCAAACTAAAATCATATTTAGGTTGTGTTGCTAGCTGACGCGATGGATGTAATTTCAACACTTTTTGCTCACCCATTAAGTTTCCAGGCTTAATTTCTCTGTTGATTTGCTCCATAATTGGAGTTAAAGGAACTTTTAATCATCGGTAGACGATGTTTATAATTAAAGAGTTCACATCTAAGAGATTCCTGCAATTTGCCCTTAAAACAGCCTACGTTGGAACAAAACGCAGGCATGAAATTGCTTTCCTAAATTGTGCGACCAACTTATCACCTGGCTGCGGATTCTGTTTTTGAGCTTAATTGGAGCAATCACGTACCACCGGGACACAAGAAGCACAACATGGGAATTATATACTAAGCTTCCTTTAAACCAGTGGTTCTCAACCTTCCTAATGCCGCGACCCTTTAATACAGTTCCTCATGTTGTGGTGACCCCCAACC